>RJWT010035016.1:0-13557 GCA_004365215.1 Cuniculus paca
CTTTAACCCCACTATCACTTTTTTTAGTCTGTCATTTATAATTTTTCTGTAAGAAACATGTTCCATGTGTGTATAATTTAAAAAATTGAGGAGTAACTGGAAATTAGCATCTCTTTACAATTCTGCTGCTTCTCTTTTCTGTCCTGTTTTGTGGCAAAGCATGACTGTAAGTATTAAGAATTGAAATAGAAGTAAGATGAGATCAAATGATCAGTGGGAGCTCAGGAGAAGTCTCCTGTTTTGGTGATTAGTAGCCATAAAGAGCAGCTCTGACCTAGGCATGTGTGGACATGGTATCTAGGCTCAAAACCTTTTGAGCATCAAGGAAATAGAGGAAGACACTAAATCTAGAGCTCAGCTACAAGTATGGTCAGAAAAGTCAGAGAAGTTCAAGAATTGATACTGAAGGAGGGCTCTAGATGACTCAAGAGACAAACAAAGGGACAACCTGGGCAAAGCTAATTGCTAGTCTAATTGTGTCAAGCTAATTAAGTAATGACACAGAGTACGTGTGTTTTGCCTTCTTGTGGGTTGTTCCCTCACAGCTTTAACAGTTGAAAGCTCATGAATTCTCAGTGATCTTACCAGCATGACAGTGTAAGCCTGAGTACAGTGAACTGACTTTGGATGTTGTCTGGAGATTCGAGAAGTGTCCTATCCCAAATCGTGATACATGGAAACAGCACTTTATTATTTTTTGCCGTTCGGAGGGTCAGGTGGGAGATTTTTCTGTTGGTCTTGCCTGAATTTCCTCCTATGGCTACATTCAGCTGGGAGGCAGTTGAAGGCTGAGGCCATCTAAATTGTAGAGGGTCAGCATTTCCTCTCCTGTGGTCTCCAGGTGCTTCTCAAGTGTTCCAAGAGAAACCTGTGGAGGCCTCACTCCAGACTTGGAACAGCGTTGCTTCTTTCTTTTGCAAGACAAAGCAAATTATAGGCCCATCCCACATTCAAAGGGAAAGAAAACATCCTCCACTTCTTGCTGGAGTAGCATTGTACACATACAGGAATAGGAAGAAGCATTAGTGATCAGTTTTACAGCCTGATGCAGGAAGGATCTAGCTATGTTGGCAGCTTGGGGTCTCCAGTATCACTTCCACTCCAAAGAAATGGTCTCCCTAGTAACATGAAGGCCACCTAACAGGACTGAGATCACAGGTGGTGTTCTAGGGACTCTGAACTGGAATCATGGATAGCATACAATAACTTGGGACCTGGTCACTCTATGTCCCAACCAGTCCCCAGAGGAACCCAATGGGAAAAAAAAGAAAAGGATGGATGTAGCTTAGATCTGGGAGTGGGGAGGTAGTTGAGGTCTTCAGAGCTCTATGCTAAGGCTCCTTTAAAGTTGCTTATGTGGACACTAATTGGTGAATATTTACAGCAGTCTCACTCTGCCTTGCACAGGACACTTTCATTGGTTAGTGCTTTGAGATGTACCCATCCAGCCCAGACACTTAACAACATGAATAGGGACATCTTCTGGACAGGCCAGGTATAAGTGCGTCTCAAGACCATAACCCCACCTTCTAACTGTGTTACTGCAACACCAGGGTAGCAATGATGGTGACAAAGGCTGCACTGACTCTCACAATCCCTAGAAGAAACCTACAAAGTAGCTGCTGCTATTCTGAGAAAGCAGAGACCCAGTGAAGTTAGACACCCTGCCTGAGGCAAAACTGTAGTCTTTCCTCTATGGTCTGACTCTGGCTGTGATTTAACCACTGCCCTCCACTGACACTCAGGCTTGGACTTTGCACGTGTCGTGATATCCTTGTGGCTTTTCCCACAGAAGACACTTGGTGATTCCATTCATAACAGATTATCATGAAGGAGACCGTGCATTTAGCTATGGATTAATTAGTCATGATTTCCTTCCATCGTGGATTTGATGCATCCTCTGAGAGTGGCTATTATGGGGTTTCTTCCTTCACTGAGGGAGTCTAGAATAGGGAAATGGGTTTGAGGGGCAGCTTGCTAACCTCCCATCCTAGCCACACATGCATAGTAGTCACTGAAGGAGATGATGGATTCAAGTCTAAAGGCAAACAAAAGGACTGCTTTGCATCTGCTGACCTGGTTTTAATGTGGTTGTCCATGAAGCTATCAGGATAGGTCAGATACCTTCCCATGTTCCTCAGCTCATCTCAGAAGCCTGTGGTCCACCATGACCAATACTGTGGGGCCGGGAGTGACAAAGACAGAGAAGACAGTGGGGATCATGCAGAGGGGCTCTGCTGCTCCTTGTCTTGACAAGCTGCTGCTCAACTCCTGAGCCCACCTGTGCAGTGGGGATAGAAGAGGAACTGAGGACCATGAGAGATGGGATCCTTCTGCAGCCCACCCTCTCTGTACCTCTCCTTCTCTCCAGTCTCCTAGAGGCCAATCTGCATAGCCAGTCTCTGGTCTGTCGAGATAGATTTTTATTCAGCCTCCCAAATGACCTCCTTGCCAATAGCTGCAGTGGAGCAGAGAGATAATTTGAGACAGAAGCCTGTCTCCCTCTGCCCTTTCTTTGCAGACCCCACATCCCCCAGAAGTCCTATAGCCACCCAAGAGCCTGAGAGGCAAGGATGTCTTACAACACAGTGAGCTCCACAGTGCTGCAGCCTTAGGTCACATAAATATTAAACCACTGAAGAGCCTGGTCCTGTGGGAGGGACAAGCACTGAGCAGAGAAGAGGAGGAGGAACCATCCATCATGAAGGGACTGGTGACCTGAAGGGAGGTGGCAAGCAGATCAAGAGGAGGGTAGAGAGGAGACCACAGAGGTCTGAGCTATAAACAGGCAGGTTCCTGAGCTCCCAAAAGAAACAAAAGTCCCTGATGATAAAGCAATAAAGAGAAAGGAGAAGGATGCTTCCAAGAGTACCAATGATTGCCCAAAACCTTGTTTTCCATCAGTAGAAGAACATGGGATTATTCCCAAAGAAATAACAAAAACCTCATGCCTCTTGTGTAGTAGATAGAGCTATACTCTAGTAGGTAAGTTGTTACTGTATTTTATTTGTTTTCCTGTTGTGGAAAGACACACATTTGTGTCCTGTAGTCTGTGCAGTACTGGGAAATACTTATCACGCACACCACAGGCCTTCACACTACAGAGCTCAGCTTATGGAGATGGAGCCCTGGTCTGATGTTGATTCTGAGAATACCTTTACCTGTTTCCTGTAGTTTGTCACACTCTGTCACACTGTCAGAGACAGAATGTGGGAGAATTGGGCCTGGGAGAGACTTTGTGGTAGCTTCTGGGCCAAGCCTCTCTTTTACAGATGAGAAAACTAAATCACTCACACCCAGAGCTACATGCAGCAAGAGCCTAAAATCACAGGGGTTGGCATTGGGGAACACAAAGTCTGGGATTACATAGCTGTAACTCTTGACTCTCATTCCAAGCCTTTTCCCCCCTTACTCTCTTTTTCTTATATCTTGTATATGATTTTAATTCTGAGACAAATTACAAATCTATTTAGGATAGTAACTTGAAATCACGCATCAGTCCACCAAGGTGATGATGAGTATGAAACACAGCTCTTAGTTCTCCTTCTTCACTCAGGGTGAGTGTCATCATCAGATTCCTGGGTCCACTATTAGAAGGGGGAAACAGATGCAATTGATCCAATTATGGGGCTTTTAGTAGCCCATGTTCATAGAGATCATCACTTAACTTCAGTGACTGAGGAAGCAGAACCTGAATCAAGAGCTGATATAGGGTAGTTTACTTGGGGGTGTCATCCTGAAGAGCAGAAAGTTGATAACGTACACAAAGAAGGAGAGAACCTAATTCAAGGACTAGTACTATAGGAGCTCAATCCAGCAGGGAACATATGATGTGCTCTGGAATCATCTTCCTGAGATGTTGAACTCAGGAGTATTTTATTCCCTGGGTCCTACACCCCTTTCGTCAAAGGTGGTTTAATCTCCTCACTCCAGAAATGTACATGTGGCAGAATGGTGGAGCAGGTTTCCATAGCAAAGTGAAAACTCCAGGACAGAAAACAAGAGACAACAGGTATACCTGAAATGAGCCACTCTCCAAATATACCTGTGTGCCACCAATCATACTTACAGCGAAAATGAAAGGCGGGAAGATGTATGGCAGGACCTCAAAGGTGATGGGTATACTGTTGCATTGAAATGACATTGCTTTTGTTTCCTTTTCCTTCTTATATCAGGAACATGGCCAGGTGACTGAGATCCTGAGACCTGAGTCTGGCCAGGTCCCCTAAGCTTTAGGCTAACGCCGTGAGTCTTAAACTTGAGCCCACATCAGAAACTCTGGTGGGCTTACTAAACCGTGATTACTGGGTCCATCCTGTGGTGTCATATTTATTCAGAGTTAGTAGACGTGACAATTCGGACTTCCAACAAGTCCAGATTGGTAGTACTGATGGTACTGCTGGTCTGGGAACCCCAGTTGGAGAACCACTGGGCTCAGGCACATGTCCCAGCCGAACTCAGAAGAGTTCTGAAATGGGGTTTCTGGCCTAAGCTCCATTAACACAGCAGCGCCTTCTCTCCATATTCCTCTCATAAACCTCATGGAGACGTCGGAGGAGATGAGTCAGGGTTCTAATATCCTTAGACATAATGTCACTAAATAGTGCCTCAGATCCCACTAGTACTCTTTAGAACATCAAAACATCATCCTTCCCTGCGTCCCTTTTGCAATGGATGCTAGATTCGATTCTGCAGATTTGATGTGACAAGTAAATAGGGTGTCCAACTTGTGTGTGTGTGCATGTGTGTGCATGCGTGAGTGTGGTGCTGTGGTTTGAACCCAGGGCCTTTGCACTGATCTACATCCCCAACCTGCTTATTTATTCTGAGACAGAGTCTCTCTAAGCTGCTAAGTTTCCCAGGCTGGACTTAAACTTGCAATTCTCCTGTCTAGGCCTCCCAGAGAGGTGGGATTACTACACACCACCCCCCTCAGCTAACATTTTTTAAAGTTGTATTTTATTAGTACAGGTTTGCAGCGCATGCATTTTACAATCATTTAGGGAGTTGGCCCATGTACATAACACAAGGTGTTTCTTTTTTAATCTATTTCCTCTTCCAGCCCCCCCACCACTTCATCTAGTTTTCCTTCCCTGCTTTCCATTCTTGTTGATATTGTTCATCTTAGTTCATGTTTATTGCATATAATGTCCACATTCATTGAGGTTATTAGGCTCCTGTATGTAGCATATCTTCACTCTACCTATTTTCCTATCCCATCCCCCTCACTCCTTGCCCTTGGTCCCCTGAACCCCTTTCTATCTGCAAGAGATAGCTTTATCAATATTCATATGCCATGCAATTCACCCATTTAGAGCATATATTTTAGTGGTTTCTAGTATATTCCGAGTTGTGTAACAATTGCCACAGTCAGTAATGGAATATTTTCATCACACTGGAAAGAAATTCCATTCTCATTGGCAGTCACTCCCCATTTCCTACAAACCTTCTCTACCCTAGCCGTGGGCGACCATTAACTGACTTCTGTCTTTATTTATTTGCATGTCCTATACATTTCATGTAAATAAATTAATACAGTTTGTGGTCTTTTCTGACCAGCTTCTTTTACTTAACATAATATTTTCAAGGTTCATCTGTGTGTGGCAAATATTAGAACTTAATACTTTTATTTAGCTTAATGATATCCCATTATATGGTTGCATCACACTTTATTCATTCATCGGTGAATGGATATTTGAGTGCTTTTGCTTGGTGACTGATATTAACAATACAACATTCTTATTTGTGAACCCACTGAGCCTGAAATAGTGATGATACACCCTCCAGGTACAGATTTTTACAGTAAAGGTGGAGGTGGAAACGTACCTGAACATAGAGCCTGGGCTTGGAACTACAGATTAGGTAACATTGTTTGAGATTGAAAACTGGAATACTCACAATATAACTACATTGGCAATTGGAAAGGATAAATAGTGTGAGTAGTAAAGCAGGAGAACTCAGATCTAAGAATGAGAACCAGAGAGGTAGACAAAGGGCAGCATAGTCTACAGAGTGAAGCCATGGAAAAGGATACTCAACTGAAAATGGTCCTTACTACAGATTCACTATGTCATAAGTAATTTGATAGCTTTAGAAGGATACTTTCAACTATAGCTCCAATAGAAAACCTGAAGTGTACCTGAATCTATATGACATATTGCATAGGCATGTCTTACACTTACAACTTCTTTATGAAATACATTATTTCCGTGTCACAGTGGAGGAAACAGCAGCTCAGAAATGTTAAGTAATTTGCCCAAGGTTAAAGAGAAGGTCAGTTGACAGCTGAAATTCAAACTCAACCTGACTTTAAAGGGGAAAGAAGGAGGTTTGCAGGTGATGCAGAAAACTGAAACAGCATGAGGTATGCAAAGGAAAGATTAGAACAAAACAGGTAACACTAAAGTGGGTGTCAGACTAGGGTTGCTCCATCAGAAGGTCCCTTTTCTCTGGGAGCCCTAACTGGGTGACAGAGAGGATATGCAATGCTACATGTGGCCTGATGCTCTTGGAATTTGTCCCACATCATTTTTTCTCTTCATTCACAAACCCACTTGACCTATAAAACTCAAACACAGAGTGAAGTTCTGAGAGTAAACAGGATCCATTTTTCTCAGACTGGCAGAGCTAATTGGTGATCCATAACAGGATGTAAAATTCTGCTTTGTTTACAGACTATTGTGACTCTGCAAAGCATAATAACACCATCGGAAATGTGTCCTAGCTGAATTAATGAGTCCCCCCCACTTACTCCACATATTGAGAGCACATATGAGGAAGCAGCATTTAATTGGGCCTTGTTGCTTTGATATTTGTAAAGGTGTGGTCTGGAGCTAGGCTGAGTCTTATCTTTGGTCTATTTCTGAATTCCAAAATGAAACTTGTATGTTATTTGTTTATATAAACAAGGATGAGATGGTTCTATTTGTGTTAAGAACATAAATGATTCTAAAGAGCAGAACAGGCCAGGGATCTAGCTCAGTGGCCTAAGTGCCTGCCTGGCAAGCGCAAGGGTTATGAGTTCAATCCCTGGTGCCGCCAAAAAAAAAAAAAGAAAAGCAGAACAGTAGCCACACAACCCACAGATCGTGAAAATACTGACTATAGAAAATATTTTGCCTCTTATTAAAGCAGGCCTCAAAGACTTGACAGTTCTTGGTTAGTTTAGTGGCCTTTCGTCACCTTCTGTGATTAAAATAATTAAATAATTACGTAACATGACAATTTAACTAAATAATCATGTAGTCATATAATTTTGTTTCAAATATTCTGTGATCCCAGTAGGTGTCCTCAGTCTTGGTCTGAATTGATGAGTGACATTTTATTCCTTTATTTTTGTTGGTCCTCAGCTATGTCTGACACAGCGTTTTTTCTTTTTCTTTCGCCTTTCTTTTCCTTTTAAAGAAACAAGTTCCTTTTGAGCCTATATTTAGCTGACTACCCAATCTGTATATTTTAACACTCGAGATCCTAAGTAGTAAAATAGAATATGTATTTCATGTTTGTATCAAGATTGCTCATTTCCAAACCACATAATTATCTTGTGAGGAACTTATTCTTCGCACTGATGAAAAGAGTTGAACAAACATAGAAACAAATATCAGAACTAGAATCGTGGAACTTGGCCATGGTTTTTCCTCTTGCTGCTCATCTGGCTTTGCTTTTACTAATGCAACCAAGCATAGGTACAGCTCCCAGAACTTGAAGAATTCATAAAGAAAAAGGCTCTACACCAAGCTACAAGACAAGCTGAAGACCATGTGTGGCCCAGGACCTTTTGGTTTCATTTTATGTCATGGAAGAAACATACTGTCAGCTGGACGCATTCGTTTTGTACCTTGCAAAGAAGTGTAATAGCTTGGCTGGCTGTGTGGTATCACCCTATAAATTTACCCTTCCATTCTCCACCATGTCTCCCCATCATGAATCATCAAAGAAGGGTGCCAACCTGATCACCCTTCGGCACTGTATTACTGCATCTTTCTCACTGGATCAGAGGGAAATTATTTATCAGCTTGTGATTTAGCCGCATATTGTCTTTGGTTAACACCTCCTAGATTCCACCATTTCAGAGTTGGTTCCAGAGTAAATATAGCAGCAGAGGGTTATTTGGCACTGAGTTTATGTGGGCGATTGGTTTGCATGAAGTCCTTTGAGTAGGGCTTTCATCCCCCATCTACATAGTAACGAAAGAAGTTATTTCTGATGTGGATTTTTTGGGTCAACACTTGGAAAGAAAATGTAAATGCAGAGTCCTGTAGCAGCCAGAAGGGATGTTTTAAGTCTTGTACTCAGGGCAACTGCTTTGTTTACAAAGTGTCTGTGCTTTGCAAATGTCTTCACTATTCTCTCTGTCAGTCAGCTTTACCTATATTCAGGTGACTGATGGAAATTGGAAACTGATGCAAAGCAAAGAATAAAATAAGATTAAAAACTGAGTAGGCCAGGCATGGTGGCATATGCCTATAATCCCAGCACTTGGGAGATTGAGGCAGGAGAATCACTTGGAGTTCAAGGCCAACCTGGACTACATTATGAGTTCAAGGCCATCTTGGACTGCATAGTGAGACCCTGTCTCAACAAGACAAAACAAAACAAAACAAAACAAAACCACCAGAGTGATTATTTAGATTTAAATTTTTAAGTCAATAAATCTGAAGCAGGCAAAAATGAAGCATTGTGAAAAGTCAGTATGATCAGAAAAAGAAGGCTGTATGAACCTATAGTTAAAGCCCTTGCCGTGGCCTTCTGTTACGAGATATTAGTAAGCAACTGCACAGTCCATGTGGCACCAAAGGAGAGTGTGAAAACGTCCTTTGCTTATCCAGCTAAACTTGATTCATTTGTAGGCTTCATCTTGAGACCATAATGTTAAGTGAAATAAGTCAGACACACAACCTTAAACATCACATGGTTTGTCTTATGTGAGAAACCCAAATTATAAATGAAGAGCAAAATAAAAGAGTAGGAAGTAGGGAGATAGATCTTTCTCACATGGGAAAGGGATCAAGAGATTGAAGGAGGAGAGGGAAAGGAGATGAAAAAAGAATGAATCTGTGTTACGTATCTGTACCAACTCCACACAACGAATGTAAACATTATATCCTGCAAACATGTACTAATAAAAAATAAATAATGAATAAATAAAAATATAAAAAATTTTCCATTGACATTTCCTTTCCTCTCCAACATGGTAATGATCATCTTACTGAAAACTATAGAAAATAATGTCCTTGTTTCTTTGTGACTGTTATTCAGTGGCAGCTAGAAAGCTTTCAATTACCACAGTCAAGAAGGAAGTGAAACAACTTGTAAGGATAATAATGGATGGAATGGTGGCTGGGAGCTGCCATATGGACACAGAAGCAGGAGGTTAGTGCCCTTTCATTTGGAAAAGATAAACTTTAGGTGTGGCATCATCAGAATTTGAATATCATGAGTAATATGGAGTCAGGTAAATAAGATCTGTCCATTTCTGCAAATGCCATTGCTTATAAAATAACATGAATATGTATGGAACTAATTTTCCACCAAAGTAGTTGGTTCTAGTTGGAGAGGAAAAATAATCAGAATTGTTCATGGAAGAGGCTGGAGGTGTAACTCAGTGGTAGCGGTAGTATAACATGTGTTTATCATTTGTGAGATCCTTGATTCAATCCCTAGCATCAAAAAAGAATTTTAACAGAAGAAGTGGCTTTAGGAGCCATACTCTGAACTGCTCCTGCCTACTTGTTGCTCTGCCCCCACTGACACCAGGTCCAACAACACTGTCACGAAGCTCAACCCCAAGCAGACAGCTCTCCTTTCTTATCTTTGGAACATCACTAGTCTGGTCTCTGGGTCACTCATTTTCTCCAGCTGCAGGGACCTCACTCAACAACTACAAACCTCAAACTGTTAAAGCTCACAGTAGAGCAAAAACCCTCATTTTTCCCACTCTGTAGTCTTCTTGAAATCACTAATATTTCTATCCTAAAATAACTCATTTTTTGAATACCAGTAACTACCTACCAAAATCAATAGTTTTTTTTCCTTAATCTTTATTCTGTTTGTTATTTTGTATTTAAGACTGTTAACCATCTTCCTGCTGTTGAGATTTTGTCCTTCATTAGTTGTCCAGTATGAATACTATCTCCATTTTATGCTTGCTTTTCCAACAGATCTCTCCTTTGGGGAGTTCTTTTCTTTTTCCCTACCATCTAAAATTACATATTTCACAAAAGTTCTATTTTTTAATGTTTATCCACTGTTTGTTCCTCTTGTCTATCTTATTTGGACATACCTTGTCATTGGTCTCACTTTCAATCTCTAAGGAACTCCTTCTAAAATCTGTGCCTTGAGTTTTGATTTGTACCCCACTGAGCCCCTACATTTCCAACTTCTTGACTATGTCTATACAAATAGCCCATCAACAAGTTAAAATTATCTCTCACCTTAAGCCTATGTCTTTTTCTGATTTTCTTTGTCTCTTTCCTCTCATCTCTAATAACACCACCATTCTAGATTCAAAAACCTAGGGGCCATCATTGTGTCCTCATACTATGTAGCTCTTCTATATGACTTTGCTCTCTCACTGTAGAGCACACTACTTTGGTCCCTGTCTTCCACATGACCTTGACATTTCCATCTTTGTAAAGTGCTTTCCACATTCAGTCATATTTCTTGAGCTACTGATAGGTACTAGAACATAAGCCAGGAGTTGGAGACACAAAGTAGAATAAAGATGGTTCTTGTATTCATGGAGTCTATGAATAGTAGAAAAAGAGATGAATTTTGATGACTGCTATAGTGAAGGCATGCTTAACAAAGGACAGAAGCAGCATAATACGAATAATCCAGAAAAGTTACACAGGAGAGGTACGTGTTTGAGTTAAAATTTGCAAATAAGCAGGAATTTACTAAATAGGCACTTGAAGGATTAAGGTATCCTAGGAAAGTTGAAAAGCAGGAAACAGTATATACAGAACCCAAAAAAATTGTTTTCAGGAAAACTCTATTAGATGTGTGGATTTTCAAAGATGAGCACATCAGGAGATAAAAGTACAATAATATTTTGTGTTACCCTAAGGAGTTTAACATTTATTCTTTGGTTGGTGAGAAATCACTGAGAAATTTTGAGCAAGGGATTGATATGACCAGACTTATATTGCAGAAAGTTTACTCTGGTCATCTGATGATGATTGAATAAAGAGAATGATAAGACCAAAGGCAAAAAAGGAGTAGGCAGTATATTTTAATGAGCCAATGAGATATGATTGACAATGGACTTAAGGAAGGAGAATAGGATGGAAGAAGTACCAAGACTTGAAGCACCAAGACTTGATGAAATCAACCAAAATTTCAATCAAGAATGAATGGGTAAAGAAAATGTTACCCACCTATTTACATACTAGAACACTATTCAGTTCACATGTGACAACATGAATGAGCCAGGAGGACATTACACTAGCCTAAATAAATCAAGCACAGAAAAACCTGTAAAACAGGAGCTCTCTGACTTGTAGAATCTAAAAAGTTCATTTTAGAAAAGTACAGATAGAATCATGGCTATCAGAGGCTGCAAAATGTGACAGGGACAGGGGATTGAGAGAGTTGATCCATGAGTATGAAGTTAGAGCAGAGGGATAAATCCTGGTGATTCTAATTGCACAGTAAGGCAATTAGAGTCAAAAGTATCATATTGAAGTAAGTAGAAGAGAGTATTGTGATCACTGATACCACAAGGAAAGGATAAATGTTTGAGGTGATAGATATACTTAATACATGATTTGGCCATTACACATTGATATATGCATCAAAACATTCCATATATGTATAATTATAATGTGTCAATTGAAAACAAAATAGGGCTAGTAATATAGCTGCATGATAGACAGTTGACCTAGCATGTGCAAGGCCCTGGGATCAATCTTTAGCAAAAAAATAAAAACTAGAACTTTTAAAAGGAATTTTTTTTAGATAGTGGTTGATTAGGTATCCAGCAAGGCTCTTGACTTGGTTCTTTTATAAGCTGACCCTTAAAAGGATTCTTAGCACCTATGAGAAAAACTGTCCATGACTTAGATTGTTGTTGATCACTTTAACCATCAAGTGCCTGGAGTAGATGATGCCTAAACCAAGCAAATGCAGTTGCTTTTCAACCAACCAATAGGAAAACCCATGTACTAGGTTAACCCATAATCCCATAAGTCCTAACATTGTCACTGGTGTACACAGAGGACGCCAGAGTAAAGAGAAAGAAAAGAGAGCTGATTTAAAGAGTAGAACAAAGATAATTTATCTGTTCATAATTGAGGTTTTAATGTTGCTCTGAAATGAAAGACATCATTCCTGGCTTCTGGGACTAAATGCTAGAAGACATCTGTTTACAGAGTTGTCCCTGACCTATTGTAGAAATTCATGTTTAACTGATTATTTTGGTTGAACTATGAGAAAGACAAGGGAATAGGAACAGACCCAGTGGATCCTTCCTTCCCCTAGTAGAACCTTTGATTTCAGGGATTTCTGGATCTCGGCACTGGGGACATTTGGACTGAACACATCTGTGTTTGGCAGGGCTTGTCCTTGTGCACTGGCATATGTTACACAGTGGTTCTGAGCTCTCCAGTCGCCACAACCAAAAATGTGTTCAGACCTTAACAAATGTCCCTTGTGAGGGAAAAATCACTTCTGTTGTAGAATTATCACACTACACTGATGTTTCTCAAATTGTAGTGTGTACAGAAATCCCTGGGAACCTCATTCTAGTGCAGGTTCTGATTCAGTATGTCTGAGTGGGGGCCTGAGATTTTGCATTTTCCTCCAGACTCCGGGGAGACACACAGGCTGCAGCTCCAAGGACCACATTTGAGGAATAAGTTTTCCCTACTGTTGTCATCTCTCTCTTCTACACAGAGCCACTGTGCAGCATAGGGGCTTGGTGGCAGCAGAGATGCTAGCTGGTTATCTCTGGTTATCCTTTTCTCGTGTCAACTAGGATTCCCACCAAGCAGGGACCCCTACATACCTCATGTTCCTTTCTGCACATTCTCAGTTGGTGGGATGCAAAGCAGATGGGAGTAAATTAATGAGGCACATTTCAACTTTACTGTTCCTGCTTCTGAGGTCACACACCAAGCCTTGGGCATCTAGAGATTGGAGCGGCCTGGAGGAACACAGACATCAGCCCAGGCAGCTGTGTCGCAGTCCACTGGGCGCAGTTCAGAGGGTACAGCCACTAATGGGGCCAGATGGTCTGCGCCTTGTTTGTGGGCACGTGTCTCCCCCACCCCCCACATTCACACAGTGATTTCCTCATTTGTTCTTTCTCTCCGGAAACAGAATAGCCATTTTTAAATAAAATGTGACTGAAGGCTCTCTTTCTTCTCAGTTTATGTGCCATTGAGCTTTCAAATGTGAATGTGTTCAATCATGGAACTTGCTTGAAAAGTCCTAGCAGCCTGCTTTTATTGGGAGGCCATGTAAGGTCATGATTTGGAGTGGAGTGAAAAAATATGTTCCTCTACTCCCACTCCCTAAGACAGGATTCCTAGGCAGAGCATTAGCTCCCATTAGCTG
>RJWT010035017.1:0-13555 GCA_004365215.1 Cuniculus paca
ACCATCTGTTTTCTCATGGTGAAAAGCCCCATTGCTGGTATCTTGGCATAGCTTTGCATGTCTTTGTGCTTGAGGGACATTCAATCTTGCATCTGATACACACTGATCTGTGACACTTCCCAACAAATGAGGCTTTGTTCAAACAAAGAGACTCCCTGATAGGAACTGTAAACTTGGAGCTTGACATCCTGTAGGAAAGACAGGCTATGGCTGAGTTAGCACAGGAAATTCTCTCTGCAATGCAGTAGAATTGAAGGAGGTCACCCCCCTGTGCTCAAGCTCTTTCAGATCTTCCCAGACTGCCTCTCATCTCTGCCTTCCCTTCAAACAGAGCAGCCCCAGAGTACAGCTTTGGAGAAAGCGGCCCATCTCCATGTTAAGGGGACCCTTGCTCTTACTAACCACAGCGTTTACTTGCAGAATTTCTTCTGTGTACGGAGCACTCCCACAATCATTACCCGCTTGCTACTGTAACTTCTAGAGCAGTTTGATGAATGCAAACACCAGTTTTGGTTTTTTCTCAACTCTTCCTTCGCAGTCTTTTACTCTGTCTCTCTTTTCTTGTTTTCTGACTCTCTTTCTTCTCCTCCTACCCTTCAACTAAAAAATTTGATTTTGGGTTTCAAGCTTCAAAGTTCATCCATCTTTTTGACTCTATGGTGCTTCCATGCCCCCTCACTCCCTGGATTTAAGCCATGGAAGAGAAAATATAAAACGAGCTGCTAAATATGGACTGGGCTTTGGGAAAAGTGTCAGAGAGGGCACACCCACTGGGGAAAATGATACTTGCTCTTTCAAGTTATAATTCAGAATCCTGTTAAAATGTAACCATCCTTAGACAGACTTTCACTTTCAAAAAATGTGCTGTTCCCTTAGCCAACTCCTGCACACAGAGGAGGGCTTCTGTCTTAAACACTGCTTCCTCTAGGCAGTTAATTGAACTTCCTTTGTGTTTCCACCCACTTTGCTCCTAACTCAGTGCCAGTACCTAACACGTTGTAGTCTGAGCTATTTGTTTATATATCTGTCTCCCCCACTAAGCTGTGAACCATAGGGCAAGGTTGGTGTATTTATTATTCATTCTTGTATATTTCCAGTGTTTCATGAAGTGCCTGACCCAGAATAAGATCCCAGTAATATCATGCTGAATAAACAAATATTGTTGGTTAAACACTGATACACTTGGGAAGGAAGAAAAAGGACAATAAGGCAGAATAGGGAAAACCAGTTTCACTTATGTCTGTGAATCTTTCCTTGGCTGGATTTGTCATTTGACTTTCTGTTTCTCATCATTTCAATAATGTTAAGCAGCATTTGATACAGGAATTATATTAGATGCAGTTTCTTAAGTTTTCTGGATCAGTATTTTTTTAAACAAAGATATTTGAATTACAGAAAAGTTAAGCAATCTTTCAAAGAATTCACTTCAGGTCATTTAGTGGATATATTACCAGGGATCATAGTGCTGAGCTCAATGTGGCTCTGAAGTTAGGAGTGAAGTAGTCTGGTAGAACTCTTCAACAAGAAAATTTTAGGAAGGTCAGTGAGCTGCAGAAGGGAGGATGACTACAAAAGCTTCTAATTACACTTTTCAATTGGCTTGCTCTATCACTTATAACATTATTTAACTTTTCTTAACCTTGATTTCTGTACCTATGGAATGATAATATTAACAGTAGCATGCCTCAATGGGATTTTATGAGGATTAACTAAATGTGATTGGAAAACACTTGGGGAACCTAAAGTACTGGATAAAATAATTGATATTCATAATTTTGAAACTGGAGGGGGACAAGAATGCGGGAAAAAGAGGAATGAAGATATATCATCTACAGTTATAAATTCCCTATAATGAATGTGACCATTATGCATACCTGAATTGTACCAATAAATTTAAATAAACTAAAAAAAAAGCAACACTGTGTGGAAAGTTGCAATTTTACTACATTTTAAAAGAGAATGGCTCAAGCTCATTTTGTTCTACTTCAAATCACTTTCCCTTATAGGTGATAAATAATGTAACAGTAAACTGATTGGTTGAAGTTCAGTAGCACATTAAAATTCTTCAGAAAACAACTAACAAGACTATCAGTGATCAGAAAGAAAAGAATAAAGTAACTACGGTTGGCTTGTTAATAGAGCCAGGTCGAATGTCACGATGTAAAACACAAGAAAAGTTCATGAAGGCAAAACACTTTTGACTTTTGCCGTCCCTGTTACTCACCTGATCAAAGTTGAAAAATAGTTGAATCTATAAATGATTATCAAAACATTCAATTTTTGTTGCTGCTGTTACTTTGAGCTATCAAAAGAATGAATTCTGTTGAAGAGCAGTGAACACAACTAATGGGTCCAGAATTCAACCTATTAAAATGGCAGAAAACACTTCAAAGGTATTTTTAAGGATGATATTACAGAATCACAACATTGTTTTTTTTTCTCCCAGAGAAGTAGAAATAGTAAATTTAATCTGAACTTACTAAGTGTAATTCTCTTTAAACTAATTGATAACTTCAATATAATTCTGCTTTTTATGTGAAGTTATTTGCTCTTCTTTATTACATTTGCCATTCCTAAAGTCCTGTGTCACTAACAAGACAGGAGAGGGGCTGCAGTTCAGAGGAGAGAGAGAGAGAGAGTCTGATACGTAAGTGACCTGTATTGGGAATTCTTTGGTGTCTATGTTCTGATCAAGAATGTCAGATTTTCTCACCTTGTGTGAAGGGGGATTTTTTATTTAATGAGGTGAGCTCTGGGAACAATATCCCCAGCACTTTCAAGACGAAATATTGATTTTCCTTTCATATTATTTTTCAGATTCCTTTCTTCTTTTCAATTCTTACTGTCAGCCTTGAAGGTCAAACCTCATTACTTAACTTACTAGGGCAATAGTTCTCGATCTTGGCGGCACAATAAAATCTCTCTGGGAGCTTTAAAAAATACTGACATCTAGATTGAAATCTCAGAGATTCTGATGTAATTGGTCTGGGATATGCCCTGGGCATCAAGATATTGAAAGTGGCCCTAGTGATTGCAAAGTGTGGCCAAGGACCACAGCTTCTCCCTACCCTGTCCATCCTCAGCCTGTCCATTGCTGAGAGGGAACCTGATGACCAGTATAGTCACTGACTCCTTGGCTTTACTGAAAGTATTTCCCACTTCGAGTTGTTCTATTTTTATTTTCTATTCTTACTATTTATAATTTATCTCATATATCAGAACTAGGAGTGGAATAGATGATAAGGGTAGCAAAATACTAGTGCTAAGTAAACATTTGCCTATTCAGACTTTAATCGTTTTACTCACTCAAAAATTCAAAAATCCTCTCTACTACTAAGCTCCAAAACAGGCTGATTTAGCACTTAATATTCTTTAAACATCTTTTAAAAACAGAACCTTGCTGTATTTTCCATGCTGACCTTGAATTCCTGGGCTGAAGGAATCTACTTGCCTCAGTCTTTCAAGTAATACTAGTCAATAGCAGGTAACGATTAACAGGATGTTCAGTTTTGCAGGGACTTTTCTAGAATAGCTTGTTTTATCTTAAAGAGACTAAAGTAATATCTTGTACTTTTAAGGCATTTAAAATATTTTTCAAAGGTACTAAATTAGTTGGTGCTTGAAAAAATTCCAAATACCCAAAGTACGAGTATTTGATAGTTTATAATCTTCAAATCATTTTTATAGCTACTTGAAGAACTGCGTAGGCCAAAGGGACCTGATATTTTGTTTGAAAGGATGGAAAACACAGTTCCTGACAGGTTTGGTATCTCATGTTAAAAATCTTCAGTCCCATAGTTAAGTGCTAGAAATTCACCTCGGTGAAAGGCAAAACTGTCAGTCATGGTAAATTACTGAATGCTCAGTTACACACACATTAAAAATAGTTAAATAACCAGAAGCCATTGAAATTCCTTAGCTAAAATAGGTACAAAGAAACAGAAGAAACAAATTATGCATTCAGAGAACAAAATGTCTCAATATAGATTCCATTTAATAATATACACTTCACAGGTCTTTGGAGATAAGACTATAAATATGACTGTTAGATTCAAGCAATAAATATTTTAACACTAGCACATTTTAAGCTCATATGCGTTTTTATCTCAGATGTCATAAAACTGAATTGACCTTTTGTTTTTCAAGACAAGAAAAAAAAGAATAAATGATCAAGTCATTAAGGTTAAGTGTGACTATACCAGTAGATATGAGGTTTTCCCCGTCCTACATTTGAAGTGTTTGAAGTGACTTTTCTGAAATTAATAATTAATCTTTTCAAGGTGTTCCTTTTGCAGGTGGTGAGGAAAGTCAATGTTAAGGGGGGAAAAAAGATAAGGACAGAGGACAAGTCCTGGCTGACTGAGGTAAGGGAACAGAGCACTGCGATTGGACTGCTTGCTACTTGCCCCCTTGCTGTAAATAGGTCTTTGTCTTCAACCATTTCCCAGAAAACCTTGTCATGGAATGAACTTTGGAGATGATAATGTAAGTGAAGTAGAATAGTGAAGATTTGACGTTAATCACTAGAGGGAGAGAGAGGGAGAGAGAGAAGAATTTTTTTAGAGCAAGGTCAAAGATTATCTTCTAGAATTCCAATATTGTGAATGGAACATATTATTATTATTTTTTGTTTTTAAATTTCCCACTTGCTCCTATCTAAATTTTGTTTGTTCAAAGAGCGTATGGACAACATTGCACTCTGATTAATGGCAGATCCAGCATTTGTACTGCTGAATAGGGTGTTTCTCTCTCAGACCTTTCTATGGCTCTTCTGTGTGCCAGAATTGTGCTCTAAGTTTGAAGTGTGAGTACTAATATAATCCTCAGAACCACCCTGTCAGGTGGATACTATTTTATTTCCATTTTATGGATGAAGTAATTATGATTGAGAAAGCTTAAATACCTTGTTAATAGCCACAGAAGAGGCAAGAACTGAATTCAGGCTTCCGGACTCAGATCCAGGCTCATAACTTCAGAAGAGAAGACATGGTTGTCACAGTAGCAATCGCCCAGTATTCTCCTTGCATTCTCCGCACTTTGCTTTTGTTATATAATTCTAAGCAATATTCCCTTTTGAGGATAATAAGAGATAATGGTGCTATCCTGGCATGGGAGGAAAGGAATCAATCCAAAATTGCGGCAAAGGGACACCAAGAATTTGAATTGACTGTAAAATTAGTGCAAAAGCTTCAAAGTGCTTTGGCCCTGGGCCTGTATTGATCTACTGGCTGAGTGCAGAGCTCGTGGCTCAGGCAAAGGTACACAGTGTGTTCAGGCGCAGTTTTATGAAAAACAGCAAAGGTATAAGCAGAAGGCAGAGTACTAAGGGCCATGGCGTTGCTGCAGGGAATAGCTTCCTAAATACTAAATGCTTTTGTAACGCTAACCCTTTCTGAAGCAGGAAAAAATATTCTAAGGATATTCTTCAGAAGCTAGATGTGATCATGCCTCCATTTATTTCCTGATTCCACAACTAGCTGATTTTATGACTAGTCTGGATGCTAAATTTCTCTCAATTACACTTTTCCTATTGAGGAGACAGTTAATCATAATACCTAAAATAGATATATTGTAAGAATTATATAAGATAATCTGTATAAATTACTTAATATGGTTTTCCAACACAGCGAGTGCTTAATAATATTTTTATATTTTTCCTCTCTTCCTATTTGAAGGATCATAATTTTGTATTTTATAAATATCCAGCTTTTGCTGGCTGGATACTAGGATATGCAAATATCAACAAAATAGACCTGCTTTTTGGACATTAAAAGGATAAACTAGACACAGTAATTCACAAATACAAATATTTCGTGATAATATATTGTGTATGTTTATATATATCAATAAATGCACCATAAATATTGCAACAGTTTCTAATTATCTTCCTATAGCAAAAAAATACAGCTTTGAAGATGCATAGTAATAGATAAGGTGCATTAATCAGGCATCTTTATACATTTAGTTATATGTTGATTAATATGATGCATTAATTAATGGGGATATATTGGTCAAAGAATACATATTTTCAGTTATAAGCGTATAATGGAGGCCTAACAAGCAGCATAGTCTATTGTTAATAATAATATATTGTCTACATGAAGTTTGCTAAGAAAATAATTCTTAAATATTGTCAGCACTTACACCCAAAAAGTTAACTATGTGAAGTGATGGATATGTTTATTAGCTTGAGTATAGTAACTATTTCACAATGTGTATGTATATGAAGATATCTTAGTGTACATATTCTATAAATGCAATTTTTATTTTTCTATTATATCTCAATAAAGCTAGGGAAAGAAGATTCATTGACTCTTCTTTGGCCCACATGACCCTGCGACGTTTCGACAAGCTCAGTAGACATGCCAAGAGAAGGATGCTGTGTCAGTCCATGTGCTTGACACCACACAGAGTGAGCAAAGATGGAGTTTGTCCAAGAGATTGGCAAAGGTCTTTTGATTTTGCCCAAAAGATATTAAGTATGCATTATAAAAGGGAAACACAAGAGAAAGAAAAGGTTTGAAGATTCCTTAATGGTAATAACAAGACAGTTTGTAAGGACTAAATCATAAGTCCTGAGAGAACATGTCACCCAGTTTCCTTAAATTGTACATTTTTCAATAAAGCATCAGTGGGTATATCCCAATATGTTACATGCTTCACAAGAAGATATGATAAACTAAGTGTAAATATTTAAATGCACAATACTTAAATATATAGTGTAATGTGCTCTTCTGTTGCCTCCTGTCTCATCCTTTGGGCAACTTCTGATTCTAACTGCAGATATAGGTCACCGTTTTATACAATCTTAATTTCATGTTGACAGTGTTCTGCATCAGACTTCCTGATGTGTCTTCCCATTTTCTACCAGTGATCTTTTCTAAAGCCATAACTCTACCTTAGCCCATGAGTACAAACGATTCAGGAACATACTGGATGTTGATGGCCCAAGGGACCTGGTAAGTATCCATCCTTGTCACATAAAAATCTTCTCCATGATACTCAGAGGTCTCTATGAGTTAAGCCTCCATTGTACTTAATGTATTTTTATATTGATTCTTTCCTTTTCAATCTTTTAATCTTCTTGCTCCTTCACTCCTGCTTTTGGAATCACCCATATGTGGATAGACTTCATTTCAAGTCTTTGTCTTAAGTTTCCCACTGAGAGGACCCAAATAATGCATACAGTCTTGACACTGAATTGAGCTTATAGTTTTAAATCAGTTAAATAAAATGAGTAAAGGGAAATAGATCAATTAGGAAATCTGAGTGTTTTACTCAAGTAAGTGAGACTACGAGCTGGAGACCATCAATAGACTATTCTGACCACTTAGTATCACAGACATGTGCATAATAGCAAACCCCTTTCCTCTGAAGGCTCAGTACACAGCATTACAACTTCTGGAAGAAACACTTTAAGAGCAGTTGTTTTAAGCAGTGTTCACCAGCTATATTTTATATGAAACAGAAATATTATGCTTTAAATACATGAGAAGAAAATTGAGTATCCTCTCTTTCATATCAATAAACAATTTTAAGTCATAACTGAAGTTGTGATAAGAGGATTTAAAGACATGCAGAGCACTTTCACTTAGTTTAAATCAATGAGACCAACATAATGTCCCCATTCTTCCTTAGTTTATGGCAGCCGCTTGTGTTAGAATGTCAATGAAAGCCTGTGACAGTAATATAAAAGGTACCATATTGATTGTGACATAAGCTTTGAGCTGATTATCAGGAAAGTACACAGTGCAAAGTATCATTCTTATCATTTTATAATCATTATAAAAAGACCACAGTGATTAGCACTAGCAAAGATGTTTACTCCATGGCATATGAAACTGACTATTATACAACCCAAACCAATGCATATGACAGAAGTTAAATGTAGAGCAAATACACCTGTTCTGAATTAAGAGAACAGTAAGAAGGTAGGATCATTTCTAAAGAATTGTCTTTATTATCCTCGTTCTCAAATTTGGAGTTTTGTGTGAACACAGGTCTAAGTTAACATTGATGAGGTAGCATTGTAGCACTGTTTCCTAGCTTTGTGTTTGTCAGCTGTAGTGATATGTCAGTCTTGAGAAGTACCATGCATTTCAGAATGTCTGTGACTGTAGGGAATACCTATACTAACTGAAAAAAAAAATAGTTCCCCTAGAAATGACAACCATTCCTTTCAATATTACAGGTTCATAGGTATATCAATAGATCAAAATTATAGAGATTCCAAATAACTTTATTTCATGGAATTTCTACTGGAATAGAATCAGAAACTGGACTCAGCAAAATGTCTGCTGAATTCCCTTGAGGTAAATTAGCAGATGAGATCTTCCCTGAATTTTATACAAATTCTGACCCATGTTATGAAGTTGTCACTCCTGTGAAGAGTCGCTGGAGAACTATGCTCATTCTCCATATTTGATAGCTATTTGAGAGTATGCCTGAGTGTTGTTTATGAAATGTGAATGTGTAAAGTAGTGATGTTGACAGAAAATTGTTTTGTGACAAGCAATCTGAGAATGGCTAAATGTTGCAATTCTGTTCATTTCAGATGTCTGTGTTGCAAATAAATGGCATTCTGTGGAGCATGGTCTTAAATGGTGGGTTGATTTGTCTTGTACAATATAACAGACATTACTCACTAATATTTCTGCTTCTCAAATCAAATTCTGGGAGCATGAGAAAATTGCATGTCTTTGCCCCATTAAAGTTAGACAAATATATCACATGTTCTGACCAAGAAAACAAAAGTGAAGTAACTGGTCTCACCTCAGAGCTAATGCACAGAAAAGCATGTGTACGATTCTTTTTCATCTTTTTCCCATCCTACCAAAACCTGATGGCTTTTGTGAGACTGCAGCTCCATAAGAAGCCAGAGCCTTTGTCTGCTGGGTCTCTGAGTGCCTACCATACATCAGATTTCATTGCCAATTCATATGGGACTTGAGAAATTGACTTAAGCTGTGTAAAGACATTGAAAGACATTGTTTTTTGTTATCGTATGTAAGCTAGCCTGCCCTGACTTACGCATAGATTTATTTTGAAAGGTGTTACTTATGTGAATAAACCACCTGGGATGGACATGGTTCTGTTATAAATAAAAGATAATTTTGTAATATTTAGCCAAACTGCACTGTCGGTCTTGTATAAAACCTTCATATTTATAGGAAGACAATGTTCCAGGAAAACATAAAATCCAAATCAGTGACTGTTTTAATGAAGGGAACATGGTCGATGCTCAGAAGATCTTTTTTGAATTGAGTTAGATTATACAAGAAAAGAAAGAAAGGCTGCAGGGAGAAAGGTAAAGTCATGCTGAGGTAAGGACATTATATAAAGGTTCCACAAGGCTGAAATATAAGTTAAGGCCAAACAAAAACAAAACAAAACAGGAATACCTTGATTGAGTTAACTTAAATTCTGAGGAAAGGTATGGGTGTTTATTGTAGATTTCAAAGGGATTTTAAGAACTGAGGTTACATTTCCATGATATCAAAAGTTCAACTGAGTTTTGTATTGGCTTTGTTCTCCTAAGTGAGTGCTCTATGAAGTTGATTGATTAATGTTATGTGGGTGGAATTGTTTTTCCTCTTACATAATTGTGTGTCATATATTGTTATATGTCTTATCTCACAGAAGTTAGTAATAGTTACATTTAGAAATATTTTTATGATGGGAAAAGCTTACTTTTAACAACACAAACAGCTTTTATAGAATCTACCATAATAAAAAACTTGTGAAACTTTTGTATTCTTCTTTATCTACCTAAAATCTTTTAAGGCTTATATTGGCTGAGAGAGAGACTCTACGAGGCCAGGAGAGATGAATCTTTACCATAGAATTTCTATCCCTAACATAATGCTTTGCTTATAGTTGATGCTAAATGTCTTTTAAGTGATTTGTGAATGATATATCAAGCTTCTAAGTTCCCAGGACAGGTGCTGCCTTGTCTCTTGGTCTGAATTCCACTGGACCACATTCTCCTCAAGCTAGTCAAGCAGGTCTGCATGTATGCTCCTTTCCATATTTGTTGACTTACTTTTATTTTTAATATGATGCACTTCTTTGGCTAATTCTAGTAACCAACTTTTGTGGCTAAGGACTTTATATATGCTATCTCAGTTTCTAAAATTAAACAAAAAATAAAACAATGCAGTAGGTGACACAATTACTATTAATAATTTACAGATGAAGAAGGCTTAGACATGTTTAGAAAAGTAAACTACCTTACTTCTCTCAGCTCCTCAACCACCTGGCTGCTAATGCCCATCTCATGATCGATCCATTGCTCTTAACCATTTTACTATGTGGCTGACTCTTTTTGTTCATTCTTTGCACATGAATTCAAACATTAATCCATCCATGAACTTCTTTTTATTACATTGATCTTCACCAATCTCTCTTTTGTTCCAAATTCCTGTTAATATTTAAAGTCAGCCCTACACTGCTGGCCTTCAATTGTTCTCTATGTAGTTTATGTGTATTCATCTTTGTCTGTACCATTAGATTTTAAAGCCTTGAAGAGGAAATGAGCACTATTTATTTCGTGTTGTTCCACTGTAACTAGCACAGCAAAGATGCTCAAGAAAAAACGCTCCTAGTAAATACATTGATAATTTATTAATATTGTCCTTTGCCCTGGAATTCTCATTTAGACTTTTTGTTTTCAAGGCTGGAGTGTGAAAAAGAAAGGTCTTGCTGTTCTCTCAATATTCTTCATTAAAAACAAAAACAAAAAACAAAACAAAAAAACTAATTTAGTTTACTTCCTGAGACTCAGAAATTTAAAACTGTGTCTTTGGGTTTGGAATTATTAGACACAGTTTGGATAAAATAGGCTGCGTTTTGAAAACGAGGCTAAATCTGTTATTTCTAGTTATTAAAGCTGTTTAAGAACAAAGGAATTGTCTGACAGTTTGGAACTGGTGCAATCAGAGAAGCTAGAGATGGGGATGTTTATTTTTACAGGTCGAGAAGGAAACAGCAAGAATCAGCCCCTGAGTTTGACGCCTCTGATGAGCTCAGTGACTTTGCATCGTATCACAGGAACATAGTGCCTCTTTTTATGCTCCCACGGAATTCGGCAGAGACACGGAAGAAGCTATGAGCCCAAATTGGATCCAAGCTTAAAACTGAATCCACCCACATAAACAACTCAGAGCAAGTGAAGAAATGCCAAACTTGTCCCTGTGAATTTCCTTGTAAATTAAAAATAAACTAGAACAATTATGTATTCCGAAGATGGAAAGGTAGTGAAATTGAAACTGATATAAGTAAATGATTCATGGTTCCCAAATACCTAAAACCACTATGAAATCAAGTATACCTTGTGCAAAAGGAAAAACAAAACAAATGGAGACCCTGGTTAGGTTTCATATTCTTTAAATGTATTAAAAAATAGTCCACAGTGCCAAATTAAATCGTGAATTCAACTTTAGACCAACTCAGGAAAAAATAACGGTTATTACTTGAAAACTCTTTTATGGGCTATGCAAAACGAATTCCCTGTATTAAGTCACTTCCAATGCAAAAATAACCACAATAACTGCTCACGCTTTTAGTTGATGTTTCCAATAATCCCAAGAATCAAGTGACAGTCAGAACTTGTTATGTATATGCATGTCTTCAATGAGAAATCAAAACTATGTCCTTTATTATAAATTGAATTCAAAATAGAGACATGCCAAGTCTCTGATAGCATTTGTATAAAAAATACAGCATGAAAATAAAAATAGATGACAATCATGAAACCAGGCCAGACACATGGTCCAGTTTGGGTAATGTTATCTTGCTAACAACACATCAAAACTCATAATATGACAGAACCAAACAGACTTTCTTATTAGCAATTTGTAGCTACCCATGAACTTGCAAAAACTTTAAGGGGATTGTTGTATTACTTTATCTTCAAAGTCTGTAATTTATATACACACAATACCTGTTATCTCTATCATCATTTTTCATTCACAAGATATCAGGATGGGGTTAGTTACTTGCCTTGAGGGATTTCCCTGAGAGTTGTCTCTTTAATTTTACCTGTGTCTGTGTCTCAACCCTCTGTTCGTTCTCTCCCCCACCTCTCTCACTCCGTCTCTCCCTCTCTCTCCTAGGGTTTAGATCCAGACAACGTACTCTCTAGCCATGAAAAATTTATTCACATTCCATATAAATTTAGAATTCTCATTCACATAAACTCAAAAGCTAGAGGATCTTAGCAGTCACCTTTTACTCATGTATGGTCTCCATGACTTTTGCTCTTTCTGGTTGTCTTTTTCATTGTATATATAAATGATACCTGCAAGTGGAAAGTGGAAAGAAGATTCAGTAGGTGCAGCTTCACATCACAACACAGTTGGGAAAGATTCACACGCAGGTCTCAGAGCAAAGACTACTCATTAAAGAAGTTTCCCATGGGGCTGGAATGCCCAGCACCAACCTTCCCACCTTGCTTGGTTCCTGGCTGGCAGCTGTCTAGGAAGAGCATGATCTTAGTGGGAATGCTGTGACAGATCCCAAATGTGCGCAGCTGAAGGCTATTACTGGATAGACTCTTTTGAAATAGTAGAGACTCACTCTTGTGCCTTTCACAATCTACCCCATGTGTTTCCTAAATCCACTTCTGTGTTTGGAGAGCAGCTTCTCTATAGTTCATGTGGACTCTTCTCTCTGAGAGAGAATTTAGAAGGAGGAAGTTGGTGGGAAAAACAATAGTTTTGTCACTGAATTTGACTTCAAATTTGTAACCAGTACACCTTCTCCCACCATTTATTCTAAATGTCCCTCATCAAACACAGCTTTCCTCTTGGCTAATGTGGCAGCGTGGCCCACATCTTCATATCAGAGTCCTGGTAACCATGCTTATCTTCGGCCAGAGTTGCTCCATTGGTCCACTCACAGCTGGACAAGGAAGCATCAAGTGGTGCACAAATGAATCACCTGGGTTTCTCACACAACCCTCTCTGCCCTCATTATGTCAAAGAAGCACAACTTTCTCCTACCCAATCAGTGTCAATTACCCTTGCTTTGTTGCTTGGGTTCCATGTTTAATCAGGCACTCTGAGTAGTGAGTCTGACTCAGGATATGTGGGCAGGAAAAGCAAAAAACAAACTCATTCCCTAAATAGGTATTTTTATGTGAAGGCAGACTGTCAGTTCTCCCAGGCTGAAGAAGACCTAATGTAGTCAAACTGCCACCAAGTGACTGGCTTGTCTCTTGGGAGAAGAGTTACATCCTGGAGACCCAGCAAACCTCTGCATAGCACACAGTACTGCCACTCTGGTGTCTGTTCATGCGTCCATCATACCATTTCTGCATGGCCAATGAATCAGCTGACTAATGTCTATTGGCTAAATTATTTTCCTACTTAATTCATTAGTGTTTCTTCCATAATGGATACTTCCTTGTGGATAATAATATGTGATACACAAATCTTCACACTGAAAGCCTCTTCCCGTATGTTCATGCATACAGCTCTAATGAAAACATTTTTGTCTCTAATCTTCCAGTCCTTTCCTTCCAGACCACTGATAAACTAAACAGACTACTAGCTAC
>RJWT010035018.1:0-13553 GCA_004365215.1 Cuniculus paca
CAACCTTTATCTTCAAATGTATTAACATATGATTTATCTCTTTGCAGAACTGAATAAATGTTCCTTGATGTGTAGGGCATGTGTTTGAACAGCAGAGTCAAATTATTAATTCCCACATTTCAGAAAATTTTTTCAGTTATGTTTTGGGATGTTTATTTTGTTGTATTATTTTAGTTTTATGGTTTGACTAAATGACTCCTATATCTATGTTGTGTTTATTTCTGTAAACACTTCTGTAACAGTTATTTTAAATTTCCAATGTGTTTGAACATTATTCTTAGTTTAATTTTATTTTTTTTTCTATAATCATATAAAATTTGTTTCCCTACTGCATTTTGGGAGACTTATGCATTCTCTCTTACAATCTATCCAATGTTGGCTTTATTTTCATGATTCCCCCCCTAATATTTTCCTGAACAGTGCTAGCTCTTTATTTTTTCCATTATTTGCCCTATATAGTATTTTTGCTTTATGATCTTGCTTTGCAGACAATTTAATTCTTCACCATTAAAATATTTTTAAAAAATCAACATAAATGACTGGTTAAAATCTACACATTTCACAAAATCTTTTAAAAAAATTAACATTTATATAAAATTTAGTCTATGTTTGACATTAGTATAAAAATTTTTATATTTCACTTCATGTTGTCCCCTTAACAACCCCATGATTGGACATTATTATAAAAAATTTACATGTATTACTTCATTTGGTCACCTTAACAACGCCAAGAAATAGGTATTACCTTGCATTTTATTTTACCAACTATGGAAACTGAGGCACAGAAACATGAGTTAACTCAGAGATCTATAAGATTGCTTCTAGACTCAATCCTATGAATGATTGCTCTACAGCTTCCCGGCTGGATGTTCTTTTTCATTTGTATGGTTTATTTCCTTTTTTTTTTTTTTTTTTTTCCTCCTGTAGTATCCTTGGATAGAACCCACACTTGCCTTTCCTTGTGAACACATCTTTCTAGATCAGCCACTGCAAGGATATCGGGTGTGGAGGAGGCGTCATAGCTATGCTGCACACTACTGGGATTTCCGCATCTCCGGTCTACTTCACCTGTGTATACAGGTAGATGAAAGACTGAACTAAGACAATCTTGAGCCCCATTGCACCAGACTGTTTCTCTACACCTTTGGCGGTCACGAGTGTTTTTATTTAGATCTCCTTCTGCGTCTCAAAACGAACTCAGGTCCAGGTTGCTTCTTCCCTCTGTCAGAATGCCCCAATGTGTGTTAGAAGTGAGGACCTAGATTTAATAGCTAGACTGCACTCCTCACTTCTAGAAGCGGAATCTTTTGCTTTCTGCTATCTGCAGACGTTGGCCCTCTGCCTTTGCTGCGGAGTCCACTCTAGCGTTTTCCTGAGCTACCTTCTGCTCCCTCCTGCTCTGGCTCTCCTGCTGTTGGCAACTCTGACATCTATTTTGGGCTTCAGGGATTTTAACTGTCTCCTACTCTTGCTGAAAATGGAGTTTGCAAATTTTTCTTTCCTGTTCCCCTCGTTGCTTTTGGATATTCTCCAGCCCGAGAAGGGGGAGGTGCTAACTGTAAGGACCAAGTTCAGACCACAAGTGCCCCTTCTACATTTTTATATTTCCATTTTTTTCCCATAGTCAAAGTCTCTGAAATTAAAGTTGTTACACTTCTGACAAGGCTGGCTAATAAAATCACTGTGAAAGTTTTCATGAATGAACTGTTATTACCAAGAAAATGGGAGAAAGTATTAACTCTGTGGCCTCATTTGATTAGTCTCACGCAGCCAGACTCTATTGAAATCACTTTTTACCCTAATTCTCATTGATGAATGTTGCTAGTATGCTGTTTACTTCCTCTACTGGATTACAAATGAATGCAATTAAAATTCTAAAGCAAGAAAACCAAACCCTCTTGCCCTGATTTAATGCATGCCTAAAGCATTCAGTTTCATACACAGTATCTACCCAACACATGCAATGTTATAAAAATGCTGTTAAGTTTAGAGGTTCTTTTGTGATTATTCCCAAATTACTGAAGAAAAATTACGGTTGCCCCTTATGATTTTAATAAAATATGGAACAAAATGAAGACAGTAAGAAAAAGCATGCTTTAGTAGTCAGCTAAACATTTACTTTAAAGTCATTCATTTCATTGGCAAGATATTGCCCCTTTCACTGTAGTTTTACTATATAATGCTCAGATTGAAAATTAGTCATTGTCTTTTCCAAATCTTAAAATGATACTCAGAGAAACACTGTTTAGGGCAACGGTAGTTTCAGAAACTCTCTTGTAGCCCTCAAGTTGTAGCAAGAAATGTATATATTTATTGTTTTTCTATTGGACACAAATCCTTCCATCTAATTAATTTCCCACTAAAAATATTATCTACGTTTGAATTAAAACATTATTTAAACTGTGACATAAACTCCTTCCATGTTTAATCACTTCTGATTTATACCTGTAGATTCTAATATTTCATTTCCTTTTTCATTCAATAGTGATGTCAGAAACTAAAAGAATTTGTTGCAGGAAAGAGCAAGTTCTAATGACACTAAAGAAATTGATATTTAAGTTGAAACACAGCCTTCTTCACCTCTTGATCCCCCATAATTCTTCTTCTGCCTTAATTATGGTTTGTCAGACCTATAATTTGGCTATAATTAGCATCTCTGAAAAAAGTTGAAGAAATGAATCATTTATTTTTAATTCTCATTAGTGAATATTTTCCCTCTCGATTTTCCCACCTTCCAATTTTCAATACAAATGATGAATCGTGCAGTCTCTGGGATTTTCCTAAGCACTTTTGGCAGCCTCTTCAAATTTCTGGCCTATAAAGAAGTCTAACTTAGGACTTTTATTGCAGAGAGAAATCATTTATTGCCTGAATAAAACATGTGTTGGGAAAACGTTAACCTAAGAACTTCTACAGGATGTAAGATCAAAAAAAGTTTGTACAGGGCCAGGGATCTAGCTCAGTGGCCTAAGTGTCTGCCTGGCAAGCGCAAGGTCATGAGTTCAATCTCCAGTGCCGCAAAAAAAAAAAAAGGTTGTATCGTGTATTTTTTACTTTGAGTAATATTCTAATATTTTCTTTTACGTAGATACTTATTGCAGCTTGTTCATTTTAGAGTATGCCCAAATTAAAAAATAATAAAGTAAAATAACACTTGGTAGCATTGGTTTCAAAATTGCATATGATGTGATCGATAACAACAGAACATGTTTTGTCTTAATTTGAAAATTTGAGTGTTGGTTTAATGTTAGCAGGCGCTGAATGCTACTTGGATTATTGAATGCATGAATGATGTCAGAATCTAGGAAAAGCAGGGTTACTACTTATCTCAGGTTTCCCTGTATTGTCCTGTTTTCTTTTTTTTTTTTTTTTTTGGCAGCACCAAGGATTGAACTCATGACCTCGCACTTGCCAGGCAGGCGCTTAGGCCACTGACCTAAATCCCCAGCCCTTGTCCTGTTTTTTAAACTAGAATTCTTTTATTTGTGAAACCTTTTAGCCCTGGTCAATTTGAATGATTGGTCACCTAGACTATCTAAGGTTTCCTTCTATTCTTTTTAGAACAGGGACTGCAAATTATAAATATTTTCTAAATCTGACCTCTTTAGCTGGGTATGGTGCTGAATACCTATAATCCCAGCACTCAGGAGGCTGAGGCAAGAGGATCAGATGAGTTTGAGGCTAGCTTGGGCTATCTAGTGAGTTCAAGGTCAGGTTGGACTATATAGCAAGACCCTCTCGCAAAATATCAATCAATCAATCAATCAATCAATCAGTCTTACTTGGTTTTGTAAAAAATATCCTTCTGGAAGACAGCAGCACCTATTAACTCAGGCATTATTGATAGCTGTTTTGCACAAATATAGAGTTATGTAGTTGCAATAGCCCGTGTGGCCTACAAAGCTGAAAATATTTACTACGTCATCTAGAAAGAAAAACTTCTAAATTTTTACATTCCAAATTTTAAGTTACACATTTTATACAATTAAAAAGTATTATTTTAAAAAATAATCTTTGCAATTGTTACATAAGGACAATAGGAACATAATGAAAATCTTAATATATTCCAATATTTAAATGCTAGAATCAACTATGCCAAAATTCCACCGGTGGGCATTTCAGCAATGTCAACTTTTAAATTTACTTTTCACATATACCATTTTCAGCTGAAGTATTTATTACCTGCCATTGGTAAAATGCCAAACAATATACAATGTTTTACACTTTTTTTTTTAAATAACACAGAAAAATGAAAGTGAATCTGTGGCAATCTGCAGTTATACCCCGGAAAACCAAAGCATGCATAAGCTTCTTTTACATTTCCTGTGTCAAAATTAGTGTGAATTTTGTGTCATTCTTTATAATATCTGACTGCTTTAATTAAAAAATTGCATGCTTCAGGAAGAACATAGAATCATACATGTGTCTACATTAGCCTGTGTGTTCAGCGTAGTGTTGTACAAAACTTCACAAAAACCCACGCAATTTGCACTATTCCCATTTTGCAGATGAAGAACTGGAAAGTTAATGAGACTAAGTAATATATTCAAGGTCACGAGGCTGTAGATTAAAAAATCAATTTCAAAACTATGTCGTTTAATGTCGAATCTCAGTTATTAGCCTGAGCATCTATGATATCCAGATAGACGACGAAAGACACAGAGCTACACGAACAGCACGATCAAACTGTGCTAGGTTCACCTCAAGAAAATCAATACAAGATCAAATACCAGAAACAGTCTCTGTAATATGGGTATCTACAAATGCATCAGACGTTGTCAACTAAAGCAAGTTTGCCTGGAAAACCGCTGGAGAGAACTACCCAGCTCAACAAGTAATATAACCATGTGCAGAAAATTAACTTCCGTGGTGTGTTTTACATCCCCAAAAGATGCTGAACTTCGAGTAACCACGGTGATGTTACAGAGCTGATTTGATATCTCGAGTGGCTGAAACAATGAGGTGTGGAATGTTTTCTACAGAGAACTGCAGAAAGTGGAGCGGGATATAAAAGCGTCCTCCCGGGACACCAGTCCACTCCACTCCCTCCCTCGTGCAGGTGGCAGTTCGTGCTGGAGGACATTATCCTAGATGTTATTTGTTCTATTTCATAGCTAATTCAACCTTGATGGGTCTTTCACTCTCCTGTAACTTTTGACTCATTGAGTAAGGATAAGTAATAGGAATTATTGAGTATGTTTTTAATATAAAATATAATTTTAATTACTGTAAAATAAATGTATCATGTAAAGATGGAGAATAATTTTTGAAACTTTTTCTAAGACAATTTGACGTATTCATATATTATTCACATAAACACCACAAATAAAACCAGTCCCAGCACTTTAGGAGGCTGAGACAGAAAGACTGCAAGTTTGGTCCCAACCTGGTCAACTTATTGTGACTCTGTCTCAAAATACAAAAGAAAAAGTGCTAGGATATAGTTTAGTGTGAAGACCTTGGGATCAATCCCCAGCACCATACACACACGCACACACACACACAAACACACCCATAAATACATATTCTGTGTTGTATACTTTAAAAAGAATGAAATAACATGCATGTTTAAAAGTCTGAAAGAGACTAAAAATTAGTTGTTACCTAGTTAATAATTCAAAACTGATACAGAATAGAAAACTCAAATTCTACAGTGAATGTCTTTCTATTTTGTAAAGGGCAAGGGGTAAGCAGAATAGAAAGTTTAGACATTCAAGTAGACAACAAATGTTTTTGTAATGCTTTAGCATTTATAAATCTATAACCCAAGTTACCCCGTTTAATTCTCAGAATAGCCTTTCATAAGGTAGATGGAATTATACATCTTTTAAAGGAAGGAAATCAAGACCCAGGGGATTTAGGTGACCTATCAGAAGTCATAGTCAATTAATGTTAGAGTTATAACTAAAACCAAGGTCCCCGAAACAAAGTCTTCCATTCCATTATCCCTTCACTTGATACAGTGCAAGTTCTACATAGATTGAGTTTTTAAACAACTTCAAGATTCTGTAATGAACTTGGAAGTACAGATATCTCATCAGAAATCTGATTTTAATTCTTTAGAACAATTCCCCAGAAATGTGACTGTTGGATCATGTGGTAATTTCATTTTTTTTTAATTTTTATTTTTTGAGGAACCTCTAAACCTGTTCAATGGATACACTGTTTTACATTCCTACCCATAGTGCACAGGATTTCAATTTCTCTATATACTTGACAACATTTGTTATTCTCTATTGCTGCTGCCATTTTTTTTTATAGTCATCTTGGCAAGTATGAGATGGTATCTCACTGTAGTTTCGATATACATTTTGCAGATGATTATTGATGTTGGGTATGTTTTAAAATTATTTGCCAACTTTCTGTATATCTTTCTTGGAGAAATGTGTATTCAAGTCCTTCCCCCATTTAAAAAAGTGTTTGTTTATTAATCATAAGAGTTCCTTATATATTTTGGACATGAGTCTTTTTCAAATATATATTTGTACCTCCATGTCTATACCAGCATTATTCACGACATCCAAAAAGGTGGAAACAATGTTGATGTCCATCAACATGTGTCTTAGTTACTTTTTTCGTTGCTAAGACAAAATATTCGATACCCAAAGTTAGAGAAAAGATTTGTTTGGCTCACAGTTTGTAGAGGTTTCAGTCCATAATTGGGTGTCTCTGTGGAAGGGTGGCATAGCAGACAGGAATCACAGAGGAGAAAAAGTTCATGGAGGACAGAAGGTAGCAAAGTAACAAGAGACAACCACAGCTCTTTCTACCCATTATACTTTCTCCAGGCTGCACAAGGCAGGCACACCCTTAATCCTACTGCCCTTGAGCCCAGTATTGTACCATGAATCAATCCTAGCATTACACATTCTAGATCAGTCACCTCTGAGAAAACCTATGACCACATGAGACTTTGAGGCAATATCAAGATATAAGTCATAATGGCAGGTAAATGAATAAAGAAAATGTTAATATCTCAGTTCACAAACACTTCTGTTTGCAAACATTTTGTTTTGCGAACAAAGCATTGGGCAAAGTTTTGTTTCCATTCCCAAACTCTGCACTGGGTGACAAACATGACCACAGTCATCTTCCCCACACAAATGCAACCATCTTCCCCCAAATTGTAAAACAAATTAAGTTTGTAAACTGAGGTACCACTATATATCTACACACAACAGAATATTATTTGACCATAAAAAAGAAGAAAATCCTGTTAAATGCTGCAGCATTAATGAAACTTGAGAGCATTATACTAAGTGAAATAAGCAGCCAAAGAAGGACAAATACTGCATGATTTCCCTTATATGAGGTATATAAAGAAATCAAATTCATAGAAGCAGAGGTGGAGAGGTGGTTGCCAGGAGACGGGAAGGAGAAGAAATGGAAAGTTGCTATTCAGTGCATATAAAATTTTGGTCATGCAAGATGAAATATTCTAAAGATTTACTGTAAAACAATGTGTTAGCAAGACTGCATCATACACTTAAAAACGGCCTAAGGAAATCAATCTTATGTGATATTTTTTACAATGAAAAAAAAGCCCAGAAGAAAAAAACCATGGGCAAACTAAAGAGCAAAATCTATTCCATATATGGTATTAGCTATGTCTAAATATAAATCTACTGCAAATGATTACAGCTCAGGGAATCCCTCAGGCCGATTTTGTTCTACTGATAAGCAGTATGATACAGAGATGTCACCTGTGAGCAAAGGGCCTAAGAAAGACCATAGGTGGTAGACATGCAAATAGCCTTCTGCCCCTTCCCAGTCACCATCGCATGGGGGAGCAGATTTCCTGTTCTCCCCACAGCAGCTCATCTGCGTCCTCTCACAATGTAGCTGTCCACCATCTTGGGTAGGGGAATGTGAGGTTTGCATTCAGACTCTGAAGCGAGCTGGGAGGAAAACTTCTCTTCTTTTCCATTTCTGGTTGACAGTTGAGGAGAACTCTGGCCTAGGAGCATAAACTTAGCAGCAGTTTCAGCTAAAAATGACAGGCTGTCTTAGGAAATACAAATGGACCATACTTGGAGGCTCTGAAGTATGGAAAGTCTGACGAAGGAGGTGTGGACCTGGCCCGTGGAAAGCATTTCGGTGGGTCTAATGACTTTGGGAAAATCTGTAAGGCTGGAACATTTTGCCACACATAAGTGGTTATTTCCTTAGCCTCTTCAATATTCACTGAGAGCTCTGTGTAGCTGACTGGAGAGGGAAAGAACTGGAAAACAGTCCTAATGTGGGTTTGTCAAGAGAGATATTTCAATTTAGGTTTTCCAAATGTGTTGCATGTAACAAAGCCTGTATTTCTTTTCATTTCAAATCAAATCTGCTTCATTCTGCTTCATTTAATTCTTGGAAACATAGTTTTATATGTCCAGAATGCTCTTTGAGCCCTTTGAGGGGTTGCTGCAAAGCCTTTCACCACCAACCCCCTTCTGTGGAAGCAGGAAATCAAGTTCTGTCAAATGCAAATGAGCTCAGCCTCCAGCAGGCAGAGTGTCAGAATGCAGAATGCCACAGGATTTAGAAAGCACAAGCCCGGGACAAATGGCATCTGGGGTCTAAGAATCTACAGAAAGTCATATTTTCACTGTGAGTTCACAGATACGACTATACGCAGAGCTTTCTTAGATTCACGTCAGTGAGGATAGCTTTCTTTTCTTTTTTCTGGTGGATTCAAAACCTCCAGGGACTTTAATCAGCGTCCTCTCTTTCTGGAGTTGCCTGTCTTGCTTTGTATCCAAACGTTTTCTCCGATTCAGGTGTCATACTCGGGCTGAAACAACGCCGATTGCCTGAAAGATGTTGGTAACTTTGCTGAAAGAAAATAGAGCTGATGCTTAAAAGCTACTGCTCTCCCGGAAAGGGTTAACAAAGTCAGCTCCAAAAGAGTGAGGCAACCGCTGAAACAGGATAATAAATGTGACCCTCTCAGACTATCAGTAGCAAATATTTGAGCTTATCAAATAACGGAGGAAGTAGTTTAGTTACAAATAAACCAATCTCTCATAAAACAAGTTTTCACACAGGGTCATTTCATTGAGCTAGAGACAGCTAGAGGCCACTCAGAGGCAGGACTCCCACTCTGTGTACACTTCGTAACAGCCTCTCATGATTAATGGACAGCCAGGGGGGAGCTGTGTCTTGCAGCTCTGAGGGCTGAGAAATGGAGCTGGGCTTCCTATCAGCAGCACAGCCATAAACAGCATCTCAGGATTACTATGAGGAAGTGACTCGTCCTCTGGGAACATAGCTGGGTTTGTGCTAGCTCTCCCTCACCACATGCCTTCTTGCTCTAGCTCTTTCTCCCATTTTTTTCCCTGTGGAGCAGAGACCATCATGTCCTAGAAACTATAGTAGATGTCACCGCTTGGCACTTGCTGTGCAGAGAGGACAAGCATGTGGGTGTGAGGGGGAGGCAGGATGCTACTCTTAAAGTCACAGTGACTGTACAGGCTGGGAGCTTGATGGAGACTGTTTTTCTACAGCCTTTGAAATCAGTGTAGTGGAGGCATTTAATTTGGATTCCAGAAAAAGCACAAACACTGTTTTAAGAAAGAAATAGAGCTTGTTTCAAAATAAAATCCTCACTGAGATTAAGAATAAATAAAAAAAATCCCAGCATGATTAGAATAATTTAACAAGTAAAAAGAAACAGGAAGCTGCCAGATTCTTGGTATGTAAATGCCATTTCTAATGAAATAGAACTATGCGTCTTCCTAGATTATGACTTCATAGAAATTTCATTTTATTCCCCCCCAAGGATTATAAAAATAAAACATGTGGATTATATGAAATATGGGAATAGAAATATAAAGCAGAAAAATTTCAGCTATGACACCACCATTCAAAGGCAAGCATTAGGAATACTTTAGTATATTTTCTTCCAGGCTTTTTCCAACATCTTTTAAAAATAGAATATTGAGATCTTAGCCATATGTAGAATTTTGTTTCTTACTATTTTCAGCCAGCATTTTAGCATAGTCATAGCCCCCTCATGTTATCCAATGTTTATATATATATATATATATATATATATATATATATGGCTGTAAAATACTTACTTTGCAACTTCAATTAACATAAAGAAGTTTTTAGAATAGTTATATATTTATGCTAAAAAGCAACATTTGCTTTATTTTTCAGGTGTATTTATTTGCTTAAATCATTAATCTGTTTCTAACAAATTAAAGAGGAAATTCTACTCTTTTCTCATGGTTAATTTATTAACGTTTATGTTTGCAATAAATATTCTGGCAATTGAATTTTCCACAGAACTAGAAGAGAGTCACTCCTCATCTCTTGGCCTTATAATGCACTTAATCCTGTTAATGTTCTTTCCAAATGCTAAGCTCTTATTGATTCACTTAATTAGCTATTTTAGCAATCATGAAGTATTAAAATGTGAAGTTATGATAATTACACCCCTCACATCCCCCACATTCCATCTAGGGTAACTGCATGTGGATACGTTTTGTTTAGATGGGAGATCTGGAACTACTGCTGATGACCGCTATCTTTTTCTAGGTTCAGAAAATGCACACATTTTCTCCCAATGAGGCCCGGGGTCATTATACATTCTGCAGTGTAATTCCGCTGTTTTTCACCACCAGTGCCTCTGCTGAATTCTTATTTAGCCCAGAACAACAGGTATGTAGGGGCGTTCGCAAAAAACACGGCACTGAATTCACTTAGAATATTAAACTTGCCTTCTGGAGTAAGACAGAGCCATGCTCCTCCCACAGGGTTAAAAGCTGTGGCAATCAGTCCATGGGGGCCGAGCTGGCGAAGCTCCTGCTTCAGCTCCTTTCCAAATTGATTTCCCCTAGGACCTGGTCTTCCTGTCTAACTTTGTGCCTATTGACTAACCGTTCCCTGGCCACCCCCATGGCACAGCAGGATGACTAGAATTAATAATGTATTGTATATTTCAAAATAGCGAAAAGAAGATTTTGAATCTTCTCGCCACAGAAGAATGATAAGTATTTGAGGTGATGGGTATGTGAATTGGTCTGATTTGATCATTTCACAATTCACACGTGTATCTAAACATTACCTTGTATCTTATGAATATATACAATTAGTATTTGTCAATTAAAAATAAAGTAAAACTTAAGAAATAGAATTCCTCTAAATCGATTTTCATTTTGATCCTGATATTAAAAGACAGAAAATAGTTTTCCTTTAGGATGATATCCAGATTTACCTAAATTTTTTTTCTTGGCGCCAAATAGACATAATTTAGAAAGTTTTGGTAGTTTTGAAAGTGGATTCTTTCATGCAGACTGCAAACTGAATGTTAATAGGCTTCTAAACACTTCATTACTTACTGAGAACTATCTGACAAACCTATCCCAAATACTGAATCATATTGTACTTGCAAGCTACTAAGTTTTAGCTTCATGCTTCTCTTAAGAGATTTTAATATAATGGCACCTGTAAGTTAAAAGCAAGCCTGCAAGACACAGAAGCCAACAATTTGGACTATACTTTTGAAGCAGTATTAATATTTCTTTGGCTTATTTTACTCTTCACCTTCAAAACATTTGCAGTTAGTAACAAGAACAACAACAACATATGTTGAATAAACCCCATATAAAGATAAAAGTAAATTGGCATTTGTGCAACACATAGCACATGGCAGGATTTACATACACTTAAATATTTAACTTATAACAACAATCTGTGGGGTAAGTATTATTATCTAGTTTTCTAAATTAAGTCATTTTATGTCACTAGAAAAGGCTGAAAAACCTGTCATTTCAAATTTGGTCAATCATAAAGGAGAGTTATTCATCCTTTGACAAAAATATTTCTTCTAGTCTAATATTCCACACAGAAACATAAAATGAAAAACTAAAGAATGAAATCTAAATTTAGTGAAGAATTCTAAAAGAAATTCTGACGACAAACTCATTAAGGATATATTGTTTTCTCACCTGACCTTTCAAAAGTGGAATTTTTCAGAATTCTAAAAATTATGGAATTGTTTCTTGGCAGAGGAGAGAGCCAAGAAAAGCCAAGGACTAAGTGTGGCTATAGATTTAGTGCCCCAATCTGAGGTTCCCAGCAACCTCTTACCTTTCTCACCCTTTCCGATATCTCCCATTATTGCTCTCACTCCTCGTTGACCCAGTCTACTTCAAGGGCAAATCCTGTTTTTGTTACTGGATCAGAAGCCATAAGGAGGACTGCAAGAGAGGCAAAAGAAGTAAACCATGAAGGCAAAAGAAGAATGCAGTGTGGATCACAGTAGCAGCTACTATTAACTGAAGACCATCTCTGTGGCCAAGTTGGTGCCAGGTGTCTTGTTTGCAATTTCACAGCAATACTGCATGGTAAATATTCCATTATTCTTCTTTCTTTCTTCTTTCTGTATCTTAAGGTTCTGGAGTTTTAAAACTTGCCAAAAATAACAACTAGGAAGTGCTAGAATTTTTATTTACTCTCAGACCTGACTCTAAAACTTTTACTTTATAACTGATTATATTATTCTCTGACCATTGTAGTGATTTTTTAATCCTTTCATTTATCATATGTCAGAGGCAGATAATGGCACATAAAAAAAAAAGGACCTATTTAAATTGTTGCAATGGTATACAAGGAGCTAGATTACTGAAGAGGTTTTATGTTCCTTTTCCTAGATCTTAAAAATAACTAAGAGAATCATTTTTGAATTTTGGACTTATGAGAGCTAAATCTGTATTGATAAGCACTTTCTCAGGTCCCTTTAGCCTTGCAGTTGTGTGTTCTCTAGTGACTACTTCTCTATGAGTATTCCATAAATCATAAGAGCGTACCTACTTGAACAAATAAAAAATACCTGATGACATTCAACATGTATTTCTCTGTGCAATTCCGTATCTCCCGAAGTTCTCAGTTGTGTCCCCACTGAGCATTGTCTTAAAATTAGTGGAGGATCTACAAGGAAGTAAGTCAGCCAGATACTGGAAAACTGGATACTTTCTTTGGTTTGAGTTATTGGCTTCCTCAACTGTTAGTGTACCTGAGATGGCTGATAGCTTTGACATGATGCCCTGAATTACTAGCCACACTTTCCAGGGCTATCTGGAACCAGTACGATTTTTGTACTGTTTTACATCAGATTTGCATATGTCATCTTTTTGTTTAATATAGATCATACTTCAAGTAAAAAAACTATCATAGGGTACCCTGACTCATCCAAAGATTCATCTTGAACAAGCACTAAGTATGCTTGCCTACTTTTCTTGTGTTTGACCAGTTCAGCATCTATGTGTATATATACATGTTTTTTCTTACAGAAACAATATTTTTGCGAATATTAATTCATTCAAGGCTGAATCATAACTTTCACCTTCAGGGCAGGGACCTGACCCTATAGCATGTCAGTGTTTGAAATTCCAGCTTTGTAGACAGTGGGGCCTAGTATTTGCCAGTTTCCTTCATCACAACTTATTTCACTAAATTCCTCCTACTGCACGTCTCCCTGAAGCCTGCTCATGAACGTGTTCATGCATGTACACATGCACAGACACACACATGCATGTGCTCACACACACACATCTCTT
>RJWT010035019.1:0-13558 GCA_004365215.1 Cuniculus paca
CCGCAAAAAAAAAAAAAAAAAGAAAAAAAAAGGGAAGGAATTGCAAAAGTAAAATAAAAATGGAGGCCACAGTTTAGATATACCTGACAAAATCCCCATAACCACGTAGCTAAAATTTATCATTATGATTTCCTTGAGACACTAGCTCTAATCATAAACAAAACATAATTTCCTTTTTAGCATAATCCAATGAAATTAAATCAACTAGCTATACAAAAATCAACTTACATGGCTCTGCTTGCCTTAAAAACAATGTTAATATACAACAAAATCATTTTAAAAGGTCAAAATACCACCTCTGTTATGCTTTATAAACTGCTTTATGGGGCTTTGTATCACTTGGTTACAGGTCTACCTATTTGCAAACTGATCTTTTCTAGACACAATATACATTAAAAAAATTTTAACTTGATCTGATTTTAGTAATACAATGCAAATGAATTAGAAATCAACCAAAAATAGATAATTTTTTAAACCTCTGCTTTGAAACTTTAAAATGTTTCCCTAAATTGCTCATGAGATAGAAAAAAATCATAATGTAAACCACAAAATATTTAGAACTAAGTAAAACACGAGGATTGCAAGTTCAAGGCCAGCCTGGGCAAGATCTCATAATTAAAAAAAAAAAAAAGAAACAAAATGAACAATGGTAATGACTCCATGTGTTTAAAACTAGTAAATCTATATGTTCAATACTAACAATCATTTGTAAATGAAAACAGTAAGATATCCTTCCATGTTTATCGGATGGGCAGAGATTAGAGTACTGTATCTGACTATAAGCAATGTTGTGAAGGAATTGGAGAAACAAGAGGGTTTTGTTTTTGTTTTTTGAAATGCCAGTGATCAAACCCAGGGCCCCTTAAAGACCAGACAAGTGTTCTAACACTGAGCTACACCCTCCACCCAAGGATTTTCACACACTGCTGGTGGAAGGGTGAACTTGTACACCCCTTTGCAGAACAAGGTGAGAAAAGTCAGTATAGTTGAAGATGAACATAAAAAATTCCACTTTTATATATAAAATGTAGGCTCTTTCTATTTAATAAGCATTCAAGCTCTTTTGAAAAATGAGACACTACGGTAACCATTGCTGGTTTCTTGTTGTCCGACTTGAAGGCCTGTAATGCTCTTTTGTTTCATCTGGTTTTATATTACTTTGTTTTGTTTGAGTTTATTGTCTGTAAATGAATAAACAACCATTTTGAAGAAAGCAAGAGACACTAGGGTAACCATTGTTAATCTCCTGTTGTTATGTTTTGAAAACCTGTATAGCTTGCAGTGTTCTGTTTTGAATGTTTGACTCTATTCTGTTTTCTTTTGCTTTGTTTTGTTCTGTTTTGTTCTATTCTCTTTAAAATAAAAAAAATAAGTGTTCAGTCTGCAAAGTCTGCGACTCTTTTCACTTGTACACAAGAAGACACAGACAAGCATATTCATTGCAGAATTGTTTGTAACAGAATTTTTTAAAAGGAAGACTTAATATCTGTCAACAAAAGGATAAATAGATAAATGTACTCATTAAAGTTAAATGTTGTTATATTTCATTAAAGTAATAAGGACAACATAAGATCATTTATATAAACTTTTAAAACTTTCAGAATGATTTTATATCTTTTATGGATCTATATAATTATATATACACACACTAAGTATAAGTATAAAAATGCATATGAATAATAAACATGAAATTCAGGATGAAGGTTATCTTTGGAGAAAGCACTAGCATAAAGACTTCAATCAGGTCTTTTTTTTTTAATGTAGCTTTGAATAAAATGGGTAATATAGTAATGGTTGACAAAGGTTGGTTGTAGATGCCCTGGTGATTTATTATTCTCTCTGTTGTTTTCTGTGTTGTTCACTATGTAAAATTGGAAAAATAAAAGGATACAAGGCAAACACTGGAACAGGAGCAAGATATCCTCAAAAACAAAAGGGTACACAGAAAGGCTATCAGATGGAGAAAAACCATACTGATTAGGAAAAAGGTAATCATGGGCATCAAATCTCACTGCTTCTAATGCTCCCACTACTGAAAACCACTGTCTACTTTCCAGTCAATTAACCCAGTCTCTTTCCGTGACTTGCTAGATCAGAGAGAATAAAGGCCTTTGATGTTCAACTTTATTTGAGGCCCAGAGTACTTGAAGCATGAACATGCCTAGGGGAAGTTTTTAGATGCAACAAACTTGATAATAACTAACATTTACTTTGTACTCACTATCCAGTACATATGTAAACCACTATGCTAAGAACTTTGTATGGATTATCTCATTCTGCCTTCATGACAACCCATTTGGTAGATGGTGCTTTTCTCTCTATCTTGCAAATGAGACAACCGAGGCTAGTCATAGACTGGTAAGGAGTGGAGCTATGATGCCAGATCAGTTTGCCTCCAGAGGCACCATAACCCCTTTCAATATGCCGGGCACAGTCAGGTGCTGAGGGTCCAGGAACCCAGTACATTTCAGGCAAAATGTAACTTTACTGACATGCTCAATTCTATTGCAGACAGTCCTGATTGTTCAATAGAACAGTCACATAACGTTTCTAAATATACGAAAGCCCTATGCTGTTTAATAATGTGTAATGTAGTGATTAAACAAGTACATGCACTAAAATTAAGCTTAAGTTAAACTTCCCTTCTCCCTAAAGTGGTAGACTGCAATGGGAAAGACAATCCTGGCTGATATCTGTTTCTCCACTTTGTCCTCTTTTTGCTCATTATTCAGCTAGATTTGGTTCCTGGTTCCTCCAAGTTTGAGATAAGAAAGAGGGAGAAATGGTGAAAGATAGCAAAGATGTTACCTAGCTCTGTAATTATCATCTTAACTTATGATAATCTATTTTGAATTCACAGCAATCTAATTTTAGTCAGGCAAAACTTTTTACTATAAACTACATTCTCTCTCCACTCCTTTGTGCAGTTATTATCACTATATACAGTTTATCTGCATCGACAGATTTCTAACTATTGCTTTACACAACATTTTTTTTTTTTGGTACTGGCAATCAAACTCAGGATCTCATGCTTGCCAGGCAGGCACTGTACGCAACTGTGTTTTAAATCAGATAGGAGACACAGTTACAAACAAAAAACTACATTTACACTGTCTTTTATGTTTACCTATGAAGTTAACTTTGCTACTATATTTTATGTTATTTTACTTCAGTCTGAATGAATCTTGCATTATTTAAGGCTGTCCAAAGAGATAGGATCAAGAGAATATAGACATATGAGAGGGTTCTTATTAGGGAATTGGCTCACATGATGGCTGGGAAGTCCCATCACAGGCCACGAGCAGGCTGAAGACCCACGGGATACCAAAAGTATGACTCAGTCCAAGCCCAGAGGCCTGAGGGAAGGAGTGATGTAACTCTCAGTACAAGGTCAAAGGCCAAGAACCTGGAGGAGTAAAAGGTATAAGTCCTGGCATCCAAAGGCCAGATAGCCTAGAGTTCTGATGTCCCGGGCAGAAGAGGAGTGTATTGCACCTCCAGGGAGAGAGATCAATTTGCTTTTCCTTTGTCTTGTTCTATCCAGGCTCCCAGTCAGTTAAATGGGACCTGTCTGGTACCGAGGGTACACCTTTCTCATTTGGTTCACTCAGACCCATGTGCCAATCTTCTCTAGAAATACCCTCACAAACACATTCAAAAATGATTTACGAGTTCTCTAGATATTCCTTAATCCAGTCAAACAGACACTAAAGTTAACCATTGAAATTTCCGTTAGTGTTTTTATAGATCAGGCCTGATAGCAACACATTCTCTATACTTTTGTGGATATAGGAATGCTTTTGTGTGTGTGTGCGTGTGTGACACCAGGGATTGAACTCATGACCTCACACTTGCCAGGCAGGCACTTAGGCTACTAAGCCAAATCCCCAGCCTGGATATAGGAATGTTTTACACCTCCTTCATCTTTCAAAGTTATAAGGATACAGGAATCTTTTTTAAATTTTTTTTAAATTTTATTTTAGAATAAAACCAAGCAAAATAAAACAGAATAAAGCCAATCAAAACAAACCAGTGTGACACCGGATTTCAAAACAAGATAATAGGAAATCAACAATGGTTACCACAATGCCTCTTGTTGGCTTCAAAATAGCTGCAGATACCTTCAGACATAGTAAAAATCAAACAAAACAGAACAGAATAGAACCAATAAAAACAAAACAATGAGTGCAGTACAAGACTTCAAAACAAGATAAGACTAAATCCAAAATAAGTATCATACTATACCTTGTTATCTTTGAATTAGCTGCCCATGCCATCGGATATAACAAAACCAAACAAAACAAAACAGAATAAAACCCAACCCAACAAAACAATGAAAATGATACAGGACTTCAAAACAGGATAATAGGGAATTAACAATGGCCACTACTTTCAAAAGGAGATCCCCCATAGATGCTACACTGCGTGTTGTTATCCTCTGAATAGATGATCAGGCTACTGGCTTTAGGCCTGCAAAGTCAGTGAAACACTAAACACTACAAGCATGAAGTTGTATTTTACCTCGTTAGCTATCATCAAAGCCTGTGTTTCTCCAGATCAGCTGGTCACTTACAAGGTAGAGGGGAAAGGAACGTTGGCTCTTCTTGCCTCCTGCCTGTGCATCAGAAGGGACTGGCATCTGGCTCTCCCCCAATCAGCCCACACATGGTAGATACAGGATTCTTGACAGACAAATTTTTCTTTTAGCATTGGGAATTTGTGATCCCTAGGCTTCCACAGTTTCTGATAAGAATTCAGATGTTTATTTTATTGAAAATATGATGTATGTGATGAGTCACTTCTCTCCCTTCTATTCCCTTTCTTTCCTTTCCTTTTCTTTCTGTTCCCTTCCTTTCTCTTATCAGACCAGGTCTTGTTATGTTTCAAGACTGGTTTCAACCTCCTGGGCTCAAGCAGTCCTTCTGCCTCAGTCTCCAAGTAGCTAGACATGGCTTATTTTGACAAGATTCTCTGTCTTTTGATAGTTAGCTTAGATCTGATTTTTTAGTTTATCCTACTTGGAGATCATTGAGATTTTTGAATATGCAGATTAATGTCTTCCATCAAATTTGGGATGCCTTGGACTACTATTTCTCTTTCTGCCTTTTCTCCAGCTCTTTTTTGGTTGACATATATATTTACTGCTGAGTTCTGCAAGCCAAATTTTCATTTCAATCACTGTCCTTTGCAACTTCACCATTTCTCTTTCTTTTTAATAATTTATATCACCTTACTGATATTCTATATTTTGGTCTGACATTATTCTCATATTTTCTCTAAGGTCTTTAGACATAACTTCTTTAGTACTTTGAATATATGTAAGTTAACTAACTTAAAGTCTTTATCTAATAAGCCTAACATATGGATTCCTTGGGAAGAGTCCCTACTGAATGCTCTTTTCTCATATATGGGATATATACTATTGACTCTTGTATGTATAACATTTTGTTGTTGTATTAGTCACTAGCCCATCACTGGGACAAAATACCTGACACCTATAACTTAAAAGAAGAAAGGTTTATTTTGGCTCATGGTTCTCAGGAAAATTTAGTCTATGGTTCATTGGCTCTAATGCAGAGATATCATGGTAGCAAGGCATAGCAGAGGAACCCCACTCAATCTTTGCAGCCAAGGAGCAGAGACAGAAGGGAGGCACTGGGAATAAGAATACTCTTCCAGGTTATGCTCCCAATGACCCACCTTCTACCAGGCTCAACCTTCTAAGAGCACATGCAGATACTGAACATATCAAAGGATGAATCCACTGATGAGTATAGTGCTACTATGATCTAATCACTCTCCAAACACATGCGACTTTTGGGAGAAAGTTTAGATCTAAACCATAATATTGTTGAAAGCTGGAAATTAAGAAAATAAAATTTGGCACTTCTAGAAATACAGTTCTCCCCTTTTCTCAGAGTAAATTTTTAAGGTTTGGTTTTAATTTTTGCTTTTTTTGATTATTATTGGCTTAGTGAGTTTTCTAAACTACTTCCGTAAAATATTTATTTTTTTCTCATGTGTGTCGCTGAATACACTGCTTAGCTAATTTAGTAGTTTGTGACTGAATCACATGGAGATTTCCTTATATGGCTGGTAGCATTAGTTCTCTCAAACTTTGCTGCAGGGCTCTAAGAGATAGGGCATGCCTTCAACACTCAGTAAGGCAAATTTAAACTCTTTATTAGCCTTCAATTCATTCTTTCACAGAACCTCAAGGTTACCCAAAGACAAGAGCTTAGGTGTTCTCTCCTTTCTGAGCATATATGCATCTTGGGGATATACACTACTCTAGGCATGAGTGTGTCCTTCCAGATTCCAAGGAATATGCTAGAGTTCATCAGAGTCACTTATGGAAATGTCTTTCCATGGCCCCTCCTTTCAAGTTTTTAAATTATCCTTTCACATTTCCACTACATGTCATTCATTACTATATGCAGCCCACAGTATTGACCCATTGCTTCTTCATTTGTTGTTTTCAACAAATGTCCTTGGGAAAAAGACTGTTCACACTGTTCATACATAGTGAGTGAGGTCAAATAATGACTTCCTTTTGCCCATGTGTGGTCTATAGAGAATTACCGGACAGGTCAAACAAAGATGGTTATCTGGGAGTGAGCCTTTAAACGAACCTCGACTCAGTTCTTCCTTCTCTAGCAGCTGTCAGGTCACTGGTTTTTATAATTACAAGCTATTTGTTTTCAAGGCTATCACACAACTAGGGCAGGGGAGTGAAAATGTGGAAAATTAAAATGCTACAAAATTCACTTTTCTTAAAACATTCAGTCATTTTTCTTGAATAAATTTCCCTGGTTGCTACAACCTTTGGCTAATTTCTAGAATTATGAAAAGTTGATTTTGATAATTTTTGACAATGTTCTAACTTTTTTTTTTGGTACTGGGGCTTGAACTCACAGTGCCGCTGTGCTAAATCCCTGGCTGTTCTAAGTGTTTTTTATAGAAGACAGAACTTTTATTGCCCAATTTTGGCTGATCTCATTGATGATTAAAGACAAAAATATTCTAAGATCCTATGCTGTCCAAGATAGTAAGAATATTAACTTACACTTTGTGTAATGGTTAAGTTGCATTGTCAACTTGGGCTTGTGAGCCATCTGGGATATTAGTAAAGCACCCTTCTGATGTGTCTGGGTTGGTCACAGATGTGCATCTCTAGATTCTCTACCTAGTCACTGGTCTCGTTGGTACTGTTCCTCTGCTGTTTTCTAGCAACCATTAACTAAAAGTCTTATTCCATCATGCCCTCCTGTTATGATGTTCCTGCCCTTGAGCCAGCTGGCCATGGACAGAACCCTCTGAAACCCTCCAAACAAAATGAAACCTCACCTCCTTTAAGTGGTGGGTGTCAGTTATTGTGTCCCATTGATGGAAAGGTTGACTAATATACTTTTTAAATATATATGCTAATTTTTAGCAGTGCATATGCTAGCCAAGCACTTGATCTTTGAGCTGTAACCCAAACCCCTTATGTTAAAAGTTTAAGGGAAACCACTAAAAAAAGAAAGCCAGGGTCTATAAATATTGAAGTATTAGGGTGAAGGTTGAAAATAAAAGCTTCATTATTATAAAATAATAGAATAAGAGATCAAAAAATAATGCAAAGTATGTCATTAAAATAACATAACCACAAATAATATACCCAACATGTGAGTTATCACAATGAATAAAATGTGTTAAAGTCATTGAATAAAAGGCACACATTCTAAGTTTGCTTCAACAAGAAAGCAACATGCCACTTCGAAGAAAAACCTGAAATATAAGTATACAAAACATTTGAAAATAAAGTAATTGAAAAACATATTTTAGCACATAATAATGAGGAAGAACCTAAGTATAATATCCAACTAAACAGTTATGAGGGCAAAAAAGGTAAAACAGCATTAGTAGGAATAGAAAGCTCAGCATACTTTAGACTGCTCATATATTTTGAGTTAGTTTTTGAATATGGTATGAAGTAGGGATCTAAATTCATCATTTTACATGTAACTTTCCAGTTTATGGAAAAAACTATGCTTTACATACTGATCTTTTGGCAGCTTTGTACCAAATCAGTAGAGCACAGATGCACAAGTGTTCCCTACACTTTTAATAGGTCAAGTGTCCAAAGAATTCTTCCTAATTTCCCACCCTGTAACACATACATGTAACTATGGTTCATTACATGGCACACAAATCAGTAAGTTCACAAACATATTAGAACAAGCAAGTAAATTTAAAAAACTATGATGAAAATGTACCAGTGAATGGGAGAAGAGACAAGATTGGCAAGAAAGGAATGTATGGCTCATATAGGATCTGTGAAGTCCAGGTACACAATTTGGGCTTTGTTCTAAATGCATGTGGGAGTCATTGGGAAACTCGGAATAGTATATTAAGATAAAATGATTTGCATATTTAGAAAATCACCTGGATGCCAGGTAAACTTTGTACCATAAAAGTCGGGAGACCATTCAAATGTAACTGAAACATATAGGTAAGAGATGATGACAATTTTTAAAATTTTTTTATTTTAAAGAGGATAAAACAGAATAAAACCAATCAAAACAAACCAGTGTAAGTGATACAGGACTTCAAAGCATTACAAAATCAACAATAGTTACCATAATGCCTTTTGATGTTTTCAAAATAGCTGCAGATACCTTCAGACATGGTAAAAATCAAACAGAATAGAATAGAAATAATAAAAACAAGACAGCAAATGCAATTAAGGACTTCAAAACAAGTCAATAGTAAATCCAAAATTGCTACCATAATATATCTTCCTGTCTTTGAAATAGCTGCTCCTGCCACGATGATGACAATTTAGACAAGAATGCTAGTAGTGATAAGGGAAGAAGCAGAAAGATTCAGAACGTGTGTAGGGGTCATGATTTGGAGGTAGAGGTAATGCTTATTGTACTAGGAGAGGAACAAGAGAATTTGACAGTGATCTCTATGTTTATGGCTTGAATAACTGGACAAATTATTGTTTGATTACCTCCCTCCATTGACTGAGATGTGTAAAATTAGGAGAGAAGAACCAGCTTAGTGTGTTGGGTGAGCCTGGAATTGTGTAGAGGCTGGCCTAGACCCTGAACTTCAGAAGAGAAGTCAACACTGGTGTAATTAAATTGAATGTGTTCTGATGTGTCTTGTAGGTTAATGAACATCATATGTGACTGAGAACATAAATAGAAGATAAAGCATGTGAAAGAAGTTAACTGGGGGTTGAGGAAGGAGATGAAGAGGTGGAGAGGGAGACAGTGTACCTGACTGTGTGATTTAGAAGCCGGCAGGAATTTGGAAAAGATTGAAGACAAAGCCTAAAGAAGCCTCAAAATGTGAGCAGTGCTTGATGTTTTGATACTGGTCATAGAAGACCAGAATGCTGACAGGAATGCAGACAGTAAAGGCAAGGGTCATCAGGTTTCAGTTAGGAATGAGGACTGTATTGTAAGCAGGACTACAGGCCATAGTGTATCATTATGGTGGAGAATTTGTCCACATTTTGTCCATGTCCTTAGACTTTGTATGAGGCTAAATTTAAAGGTGGTGGACTAATTGATCTGTTGGAGGAAATTTCAAAGCACTCCAATGTTTAGGCTATGGTATGAGTACTGCTGTCTGCTTTTAGCCAGATCTATAGAGAGAATCAGGAGCAAAAAGCAGTGTGAAAAATTTGCAGTTTCATCAGGAGGTAAGCACCTGAAAACTTGGGGACAAGGACAGCCTTGCTGCTGAAAAGGTTAGTGATAAAATGAAAGCAGATAGTTTGCATCAAGACAATAGAAAGGATGGCTTGAAAGCATCTCAAGAATTGGCCAGACCACAGTCTTCACAGGTTCAAGGGCTTAAAAGGTTAAATCCCTTTGAAAAGATTTCACTTTAATAAGACAGCTTCTGGGTGTCCTGCTCTTTCAGACACCCAGGGAAGTGCTTCCCTGAGTTCAGCCATCCAGGTATGAGAGGTCATAGTCCAAGAGGGCCAGGCTACTGCTAGAGATTGTGGTAGATCTTAGCACTATTCACGTGGAAGAATTCAAGTGTTGTGGAGTCACGAAGGTTTTCACCCATGTTTCACAAGAAGGCCTTGGAGGTCAGGCAGTGTGTCCCCGAGAGGGCAGTACACGAAGCTGTGAAAGTGAAGGCAAAGGTGCAGTGAAGATCCCAGGAAATTGGAGATACGAGGAACACGAAATATCTTCTGAGGAAAATACAAGCAATGAGAGGTCAGTCTCAGGAAAGACCATCTGCACTGCAACTATCAAGACTGTAGGGTCAGTGCAGCAGAAGCCCTTTGGATCACGCATCTCACAACTTGCCCTGGGTGCTGGACATGGAGTTATAGGAGTTAATGCTTTTGCCCTGCTAGGTTTCAGTCTTGCTTTGGTCCCGTTCCTTTTTATCCCCCATTTGTCACTGGGAGTGGAATTATTTATTCTGTGCCATTATAGGCTAAAAGCATTTAACTTTCTTTTTGACATTTACAGGGGCTTGAGGCTGAATTTGGCTTGACTCTCAGAGGAGACTTTGACTTGAACTTTTCAGCACTGTTAAGAATTTGACAGCTGTTAGAGATGGACTAAATACATATTGCATAATGACATAGACAGGAGTCTTTTGGAGATCAGGGGCAGAATTTTATAGTTTAGATCTAAAAGTCTCCCCAAAGTCTCATGTGTTTCAAAGGTGATTGGATTACATTTATTCATCAGTGCATTCATCCACTGATGAGTTTAGTAGCTGAATGTGCTCTTAGGAGATATCGCCTGGTCAGAGGTGGGTCACTGGAGATGTGACCTGGGGAAGTGTATTCTTATTCCCAGCTCCTCCCTTCTCTCTTTGCTTCCTAGATGCCAAGAGTTAAGCACCTTCCCTCTGTCATACCCTTCTACTATGTGTTTCTGCCTTGTAGCCAGCTGACTTTGGATTGAACTCACTGGAAGTTGTGAGCCAAATAAACCTTTATTTCTTTAAATTGTGGGCATCAGTGTTCATTCCCAATGATAAGAAAGTGACTAATATAGGCCAGGAGAATGTGTTGAATGTAAAGGAGGAAGTATGGGTACCTGTATACATGCAGAAAGGATTATATACTTATCTGAATTCTGCACTATAGATATTAAAAGGGCCCATTACTACATTGGATATTTCAGACAGTGTTTGGGAACAAATTATGTATTTTGAATGTGAATGGACACTAAAATGGAACCACTGAGTCAATGAATCTTATACTTTAGAAATAGGTATACTGCCCGGCGTGGTGGCTCACGCCTGTAATCCCAGTACTCGGGAGGCTGAGACAGGCGGATCGTTGTGAGTTCGAGACCAGCGTGGGCTACAAAGTGAGCTCAAGGCCAGCCTGAACGGCATAGTGAGACCCTGTCTCAAAAACAGGGCTGGGGATTTAGCTCAGCGGCCTAAGTGCCTGCCCAGCAAGCGCAAGGTTGTGAGTTCAATCCCCGGTGCCGCAAAAAAAAAAAAAAGGTATACTGATCAATTATACATTATCTTAGTTACTTTTCTCTTGTTGCTGAGGCAAAATACCCAACACCCAAAATGAAGGGAGGAAGTTTATTTAGCTCACAGTCTGTACAGGTTTCAGTTCATAGTTAGCTGGCTCCAAGGCAGGATAGTACATGGCAGAGGGGCAACAGTTCATGGTGGTGGAAGACAGAAAGGAGACTACAGTAAAAGGGGCAAAATGAGGCTCTTTCTGCCCTTTTTATCTTATCCAAACTGCTGGGATTAGGGAAGTGCCAATCTAATTAGTGAACTGATCCAGCAATCACTCACTCTTAATCCCAGCACCCTTAATCTGAGCATTGCACTATGAACCACTCACAAACTCTAGATTCAGCTGCCTCTGAAAAAGGCCCATCTAAAACTGCATGAGGCTTTGGGGGGACATCTAGACACAAACCATCTAGACACAAACATGTCAAGCTATATCTCCAGGGCAAGATATTTATAACGTTTTTATAGTGTTGCTGGGAAGATTAAATAAATTATCATTTCTATACTGACTGGCATAGAAGGAATGTAGATTTAGGTCACTGTAACTTATTTGTGCTTTCAGGGCCTGATATCTGTAGCTAGATATACACATAGGTATACATATTAAGAATTACAAAAGCTGACAAAATATGCGGAGGGCAACCTGGAGACCTAGGAGTTCTAGGAGTCCAGTTTGGTATAGTTCTAGACCAAAGATCATCATGCTTGAGACCCAGGGAGAGTCAATGTTTCAGTAAAAGAGTAGAGGGGGGAAAAAAGTAGGCAGAAATAGCAGCCTTTTTGTTCTATTTGGGACTTCAACTGTTTGGACAAGGCCTACCCATATTAGTGAGAGCAATCTGCTTTCTCAGTTTATCAATTCAAATGATCCTATCCAGAAATAAGTTTGACCAATGTCTAGGAAGCCTGGTCTACTCCAGTTGACTCATAAAATCAGCCATCATGTGCCTTACAACTACACCAAATGCTGTCTGGTGGGTGTTATATTTGATATAAAAACCTGCATATTTTGTGCCAACAGTCTAAGCTTCTTCCCTACACTTCTTGTCTCTGATACGTCAGTGCTAGGCCCCTGATCACAGACCACTATTCAGGAATCTGCATACATTCTCATCTACGGCCACTTCTCCATACAAAATGGTTGACCAGTTGTATCACTCACAACTTGCTTATTGGGAAGATTTTCCCTGACCACACTTGCTCAAAGCTATCCTTAAAGGTCGCTATAATGCAGCTACATACATACTCAATTTGCTCCTACATACCTTGTTGACATTTCTGGAAACTAACCTTGAACTTTTCCCTTTTCCTTGTGCATACTTTATAGGACCTGCCCCAATACAGGCATAGGTTTGACCTAAAGAAAGTGTACCTGTGCAACTGCAACAGGTGACATAGGGGCTCATCCTACCTTTCTGCTTGTGCTTGTGCCCTCTGGGCTTGGTTAAATTTTATCCTGAATGTAACATTTCAAGCTTTTAATAAATAGCTCCTGGGCCTGTCTGTCTTTGTGACTTACTATGTTGGACAAACCCCCTAATAGGCGTTTCAGACCCATGATCAAGTATTCTATCTCTCAGAGCCCAGACTGTGTTAGGATATATTTCTCAAAGGTTTAGAACTCTCTTCTGATTTCACAGCCTTACTGCAGGATAGTCTACACCTTGGTTTTCCCATTGGAGGTTGTTATAAGCTCTGTGATAAACAGATTTAAATTGAAGGCAAGTTTTTGCAGATTTTCTTTAAACTCAGTTGTAAACAGAAATGGAGAATAATTTGAATGATAGATAGTATACTATTGTGAAAACCTTGACCAACCTACAAGGTACCACAAGCCCCCACGCAAATGAGTTGTTGGATAATGCATGATCTACCAGTCCTCCAAATACACTTGAATCTGGGATGCTGTTTGGACTTCAGCTAGGTCCTGCTCTAAGACAATACAACAAGCTCTGACAAGAGTGGTTCCCACATGTTATCAGACCACAGGAATAAAATGAGGTATATTAGCTCAAAACTCAAAATCATAAGGGCTTGAGTT
>RJWT010035020.1:0-13555 GCA_004365215.1 Cuniculus paca
TTCTTCTCAGCTTCACATGGTACATTCTCTAGAATAGACCATATATTGGCCCATAGAACATGCTTAAATAAATGCAAAGGAATTGAAATTATCCCATGCATACTATCTGATCACAGTGCCGTCAAACTGGAAATTAATGACAAAAGAAATTGCAAAAACTCCATAAACACATGGAAATTAAATAGCACACTCCTGAACAGTGGGTAACAGAGGAAATTAAAGAAGAAATTAAACAATATCTACAAGCAAATGAAAAAACAAATACAACTTACCGGAATCTGTGGGATGCAATGAAAGCAGTCCTCAGAGGGAAATTTATTGTGGTGAATTCCCACATCCAGAAAATGGAATGAATGCAAATAAACAATCTGATGTTACACCTGAAACATCTAGAAAAAGAAGAACAAGCCCAACACAAAGCCAAAAGAAAGGAGGAAATTGTAAAGGTCAGAGCAGAAATTAATGAAATTGAGACTAAGAAAACAATACAAAGAATCAACGAGTCAAAGAGTTGGTTCTCTGAAAGAATAAATAAAATTGATAAGCCATTAGCCAACCTTATTAAAAAAAGGAAAGAGAAAACTCAAATCCATGCAATGAGGAATGAAAAGGGTGAAATTACTACAGACCCTGTGGAAATACAGAAGATCATCAATTCCTATTTCAAAAATCTTTACTCTCAAGGGTTCGATAAGTCCGAAGAAATGGACAGATTTCTAGAAACATATCAATTACCAAACCTAGACCAACAAGATGTAAAATGACTGAATAATCCAATTTCAGTTAATGAAATCGAAAATGTAATTAGAACCTTACCAACAAAGAAAAGTCCAGGTCCTGATGGATTCACAGCTGAGTTCTACAAGAAATTCAAGGAAGACTTAACGCCAACACTCCTCAAACTCTTCAATGAAATCAAAAGGGAAGGAAGTCTCCTTAAATCATTCCTGGAAGCAAGTATTACCCTAATACCAAAACCAGAGAAAGACCCAACTAAGAAAAGAGAACTACAGGCCAAACTCTCTAATGAACATAGATGCAAAAACCCTCAATAAAATACTGGCAAACAGAATCCAGCAAGTCATCAAGAAGATTATACACCATGACCAAGTGGGATTCATCCCAGGAATGCAAGGATGGTTCAACATATGCAAATCAATAAATGTAATACACCATATCAATAGAGCCAAAGATGAGAATCACATGATCATTTCAATAGATGCAGAAAAAGCTTTTGATAAAGTCCAACACTCTTTCATGATAAGAACCCTACAGAAAATTGGAATAGATGGCCTTTACCTCAATCTGATAAAAGCCATCTATGACAAATCAACAGCCAGTACCACATTAAATGGTCAAAAACTGAAAGCTTTCACTCTAAAATCGGGAACAAGACAAGGATGTCCACTTTCACCACTCCTATTCAATATAATGCTGGAAACATTAGCCAGAGCAATTAGACAAGAGACAGAAATAAAAGGAATAAGGATAGGAAAGGAAGAAGTTAAGTTATCACTATTTGCAGATGACATGATACTCTACATAGAAGACCCACAAAACTCCACAGAAAGAGTCCTGGATATCATAACCAAATTCAGTAATGTAGCTGGATACAAAGTCAATACTCAGAAATCAGTCACATTCCTGTACACAAACAACAAACACACTGAGAGAGAAATAAGAGAAACCACACCCTTCACAATAGCATCCAAAAAAATGAAATACTTAGGAATTAACCTAACAAAGGAAGCAAAAGATCTATTCAATGAAAATTACAGTACTCTGAAAAAAGAAATCAAAGAGGATCTCAGAAAATGGAAAGACATTCTTGCTTATAGATAGAAAGAACAAACATTGTGAAAATGGCCATTCTCCCAAAATTGTTATACAGATTTAATGCAATTCCCATCCAAATATCATCAGCATACCTCACAGATCTAGAGAAATCATTCCTAAAATTCATCTGGAACCAGAAGAGACCTAGAATAGCAAAGGCACTTCTGGGCAGCAAGGGCAGGACAGGAGGCATCACACTCCCAGACTTGAAAGTATACTACAAAGCTACTATAATCAAATCAGCATGGTGCTGGAATCAAAACAGACCTGAGGATCAATGGAATAGATTAGAAGATACACCCTCAAATACAAACACACTCAGCCACCTTATCTTTGCCAAAGGGGCCAAACATGTTCACTGGAAGAAAGATAGCCTCTTTAATAAATGGTGCTGGAAAAACTGGCTTTCCATATGCCAAAAACTAAAATTAGACCCAAGCCTATCATCATACACTAAACTAAAATCAAAATGGATCAAAGATCTAAATATTAAAACAGAAAGACTAAATCTGCTGGAAAACAAAATAGGTAGAAATCTTTAAAACATAGGGGTAGGTGGAGAATTCATGAACAAAAGTCAAAGTGCACGGGAAACACTTTCCAGAATCAACAACTGGGATCTTGTCTTTTTAAAAAGTTTTTACATGTCAAAAGAAATCTCCAACAGAGTGAAAAGAAAACCCACAAACTGGGAAAAAATTCTAGTCAACTGCCCCTCAGACAAAGGCATTCTATCTAGAACATATAAAGAATTAAAAAATATCAGGCCCTCGAAATTCAAAGACACAATCCAAAAATGGGCATCTGAGATGAAAACACACTTCTCAGCTGAAGAAATACAAATGGCAAATAAATACATGAAAAAATGTCCAGCATCATTGGTCATTAGAGAAATGCAAATTAAAACAACCCTGAGATTCCATCTCACTCCAGAAAGAATGGCCAGGATCAAGAAAACAACCAACAATAAATGCTGGAGAGGCTGTGGGGAAAAAGGAACCCTTCTCCACTGTTGGTGGGAGTGCAGACTGGTGCAACCACTGTGGAGGTCAATCTGGAGGTTTCTCAAAAAGCTAGGACTGGAAGTCCTATTTGACCCAGCTATTCCACTTCTGGGCATATTCCCAGAAGAAGTAAAATCATCTTACCACAGTGATATATGTGCACCCATGTTTATAGCAGCACAATTTGTAATAGCCAAATCTTAGAAACAACCCAAATACCCATCAATTGAGGACTGGATAAAGAAGATGTGGTACTTTTATACAATGGAGTACTATTCAGCTATAAAAAATGATTACATTGAGGCTTTTATAGGTAAATGGATGCGTCTTGAGACCATACTCATAAGTGAAATAAACCAAACACACATGTGTAAACACTGCATTGTCTCCCTAGTGTAAGAAACTGAAAGACTCAATAAGATAGAAAATTCCTGATAAATATGGAAAAAAGGTTCTGAAGTCCAATGGTGCTTTTATTCTTTGATTTGATTGATTTAAATCCCTTTCCTACAATTTGATTGCAATATGTGAGAAGATAGGAGCAGCTCTTTGAAAAATGGGACACTACAGTAGCCATCGCTGGTTTCTTGTTGGCCAACTCGATGGCCTGTAGTGCTCTTTTGTTTTATCTGGTTTTGTATTGCTTTGTTTTGTTTGAGTTTATTGTCTGTAAATGTATGAAGAACCATTTTGAGGAAAGCAAGAGACACTGGGGTAACCATAGTTAATCTCCTGTTGTTATGTTTTGAAGACCTGTGCAGCTTTCTGTGTTCTGTTTTGAAATGCTGTATTGTGTTTGACTCTATTCTGTTTTCTTTTGCTTTTTTTTGTTCTGTTTTATTTTGTTCTATTCTCTTTAAAATAAAAAAAAATTCACTGCAAATCAGAAGAATTGCCTACTCCCTAACGATATTTAAATCTTTTAAAGGACCAAGAAAATCATAGCCGTCTATAACTGTACAGAAAATGATATTTTACAAAGCTGGTGGAGGAAAAGCAGAATAACAAAGCAGATAGATATTTTCTCTCCAGACTACCACTGAACCCTAAACTAGATCACAGAAAATACTGAAATATATAAAATCAGGAGAAAATTTTACTTTCCCAAAGGAATGCTACTTTCTGCATTCTACACTGTCTACCTACTTTGCAAAAGAATTTTTGAGGGAATTATTGAGAGAAGAAACCCATCCATTTCAAAACCATCATAGGATAGAAGTCATCAGTAGGGTAAGCCTAATTCTCTATGTTAAAATAGCTGGAAGATTGTGGCAGAGTAAGAGACAAGTGGCTGCTATCGTTAATATCTAGTACCAAAGGATAAAGAAAAATAGGACTCTCAAAGGGTTAATTAATACTATACCTATTTTCTTACCTTTCCTCCTGCCTGATCATAATCAAGAATTAGTTTTCATCATATGAGTATAATATTAAAATGACTTCATTCCTGTAAGTTACCAACTGAAAGGAAAATGGGTAGAAGTAACCAAAGGCAAATATACACTATTATGGAAATGACAATGAGTGCAGTTATAGTCATGAAAAATGTAATTAGGAAAAAAACTCTTGAGTTAATGAGATGACTGTAAGATTATATAAACCAGTGTTAGTACACATAAACCTGAACAGTCTTTGTGCTCTTGAATTAAATACCTGATCAGTCTCGTTTTCAAGTCTTGAAGAAAAGCTGGAAACTGTTGGGAAGACTGCAGAGAGTTCTTGGAGTTTTGTGTCAATTTCAACAAGCTGCTGATGTTCACTAACTGCAAATGTATATCCTTCTCCTGGAACCAGCCAGCCACAGTGATCACCCTAAGAGGAGACAAAGGTTAGCAGTTCATTCCTGAGGATAAAAAATCAGACAAAAAAGAGATATGGAAAATGAGATTTTAAAATGGTACTTTAAAAAAAAACTACAGTTCAGGACACAAACTTATTGAGGCCTTTTCTTCTCTTCAGAAAATGCACTCGAAAATTCCTAAAGGTCTTAAACACGCAGTAAGCCTGCAAATTGGGCTCTGTACCTATCCTTTTCACCTATAATTATGCTTCCTCCATCCTCAAGGAAGCAGTAATATAAGTAGGCAGCATATTTCAACTTTAAACACATGTAAATGGCTTGCATTCTGACAACCTGCTGGATGGATAACCTAACAGACAGAAGGAATACACATCCTAGATCACTTACCTTGAATACACCTCCCAAGGACTGGTAAATATACTCAGCTCCAGCTCATGAGGTGCCTCCCCCTCTAGAGCCAGCCAGGAGGAAAAGGGGCATTGGAACCATGACTTAGGTAAGTTCAACCAAAGGCTTTCCATTTTTTTTTTCTTCTTCCTCATTTCCCTCAACCCCTTGCCCTCTAAAGCAGTTTCTCTCTGTCTCTGTCTCTGTCTCTGTCTCTATGTCTTTGTCTCTTGGTCTCTCTTTCTCCCCCTGTCTATCAACTTCTGCAGCTTTAGATATTCCTTTTCAAAAGTTTGAGGCTCCCAAGTTCCTAAAAAAGGAGTGCTTGTACATAAAAACATCAAAAACAAGAGACACTGTCTCCCTCTAAACAAAAATGAAAAGTGGTGTTAAGAGGTCTCCTCTATGACATGTAGCAGCCTAACTGAGGACTCTGTCAGGTCAGTATAACCTGTTCCTGGGTCAGACAGAACTAAAATTTGCTCACCAGAGAGATACACAAGGATAGGCCCCTCCAGTGTCTCGATCAAATTTTCCCATTCAACCAGCACAGGAAACCTAGTCTGAAGCCATCATGGAAAAGCTCACTCTTGGTTTTTTGTTTGTTTGTTTTGTTGTTGTTTGTTTATCTGGGGTACCAACAATCAAACTCAGGACCTCAGGCTTGCCAGGCAGGTGCTGCATCACTGAGCTAAATCCCCCGTCTGGAAAAGACCAGTCTTTACGATGGCATCCAAGGGAGGCAATCTCCTTAAATCACACACATTTTTGTTCTTAAACACATTAGATAAAAGGAGAGCCTCTAAACTGCTCTTTTTCTCTCTCTCCCTTCTCCCACCACCTCCTCTTCACCACCCCCAAAGCAAAAGGCAAAAGCTCAATCCACTTGATGCCATGGCTCCCCTTTTGGGTGACTGAGAACATTTCCTAAACTGCAAATCGTCATTTGACTGATAACTGGCATTAACCTCAGGACCCAGTAAACCCTATGGACTCAAACTGAAAAGGAGTCCACTGGTTGTCTCTCTCTTTTTTTTTTTTTTCCCTTCCTTGCTCCCTTAACAAAGACCCAATCCCATTCTTGTCCCTTTTCCCCAACTCTGATGAATTCATCTGTCAAAAAATTCAAATCCTTTAACTTTTTCTGATCTTAGTTATCAAAAAGAATTAGAGAGCTGGAGAGTAGAGGAGGATCAATGGCAGCTGAGGAATTCAAGTTTTTCTTGTGGTTCTGAGTACAGTTCCGTGCGTATCCCACTGCATGCGAAGGGGGAAGGGAAGCACACGGCCTCTCTCTGCTGGTAGAAAGGCCCACAGGGGTATGGAAAGGGTACCATTTCCACCCTTTTCAGCTATCTACCATAACTTTCCTGGGTCTTAGGCCTCCTGTCCAGCCCTACCTTCAAGTATTTTTTCCCCAGAGCCTCTCAAATATTATCTTGCTTCCTCTCTCCATCTTGTTTGTGGCATTCTTGTGATAATTTTAGACTTAAGTTTATCTCCCTATCTAAAGTTTTATGTGACCCACAGTTGCTAAGTGACATTTATGGACTCTTTAAACCCTCTATGAATTCTTTATACAGTGGATCCCTGACTTATACTAAGTAAAAGTCTATCCGTGGCTTTTCACATTGTTTCCTAAACTTAAAAGAGCCCTAAAGATGCTCTTTAATTCTTGTCAATATAGTTACACAATAGAAATCTATTAAAGGAACCTAAATTTTGTCTTAAGAGTAAAAACTAAGTAAATATCTGTAAAGATTTCTGTATAGCTATGATGTTAATTATTACACCTCATGGTGTAATGAATACATATGTGTTTTCCAAGTGTGCAGGCATTATATGATATGGAACTTAGGAAAGCATCTTATCATACTGTTGACCTCTAGACTGAAGCTATTTGTAATGATATATGTACCTTTTTTCAGGCTTATGTTTATGTGACTGTTATGTAACTGTGTTATGCTAGATATGCCTAAAGAATATGCAGTCAGGCAATGTCACTAAAGATTAAAGACTAGACATTAGTTATCTATAAAGTATGTCTGCAGACAAGTACTTTAGCCACTATATTTAAAAAGTAGCAAATTTAGACAAAAATTTGTGTCATATAATTTATAATTGGATAATCTATTAATAAGTTATTCCACACTAAACTGAGAATTTAAATGCATTTTTAAAACCCCTAATGGATCTAGTATATTAATATCTTAATTGTTATGCTAAGATGTTATGTTTGCTCCTGATTTAAAATTTTCCTTATAAAACTTTATAACTGTGACCTAATATTCTACAGGAATATGACTTTGATGACACAATTTGAGCAACATGTTAAGACAGTAAGCCATTATCTACAATACTGACAGAATATTACTAATACTAATGCTGACCATGATTAATAAAAGAGGTAACAGTTCTCTGGACATACATTTTATTTCAAAGTGCTCAATATCCAAGTAGGATTATTACAGTTAACCCTACTGCTCCCACTTCAATACTGGTGTAATTGGTCTTCTGGGTATTCAACAACTGAGGCTTAAAAACCAAAGCTAAAAAAGATAATTTGGCTAAGAGGACAGCTAATATTTTGGTCCTTGTACACCTAGGTTAGCCAGGACCCAGGATATGATGCAACGCCTCCAAAAGGATCCTACAACTCCAGTGACTCACTATACTTCCCAAGCAAGATCACTGGACCTCAAAGGATAGGAGTTAACCAGGCTACACTGTGCCAAGAGGAAGGTCACTAAGCAGGGAATATCCCCATGCTTCCAAAGGAAGTCATATTGTCAAGCAAGACTGCAATTCATCTTGGTAGATGATAAAACTGATAGAGTAGAAGACTATAGAGGAGCTAAGAGACTCCCTAAGGAGCCTTAACTGCAAATTTTATATAGATAATAGATAGATAGATAGATAGATAGATAGATAAACTCTGATTAATACAGGTCTTACTTTGACTTGTTCTTAAACACCCAAGAAAAAAGTATAGCCAAAAAAAAAAAGACAGATGGATATACAAAAATAGATAGAATAATAGTATTATTAAACAAAAATCTAGGTTAGATGTAAAACAGAGGCTCCAAACACTGCACCAACACATGCCAGCAGTCTCCATCTGCACCTCTAACTTATAAGAAGTGCTGACTCCCAGTCCCACTAGCTCTTTCAAAATATGCCTTTCAACTTCTCCCAATATGTTCTTATTATGTCATTCTAATGTACATTCAAATACCTACTCCTCAGGTAATGATTTCTCTTATCTAGGTGTGCCCATAAAATAAGAATGGCAATATAAATATTCTAGCTATTAAACTTCATCACCTTTGTGATATAAACTAAATTGTTATGTATGTTTATATTATCTGGAGCCAGTACTTACAAAAAGTCTTCTGGTCTACTAAACTGATGATAAAAATTTTAATGGCTCAGTGGTCAAATATAACTTCATTTAATATATTCATTCACCATTCTTATAATTAAATTAGGAAGACATTAGATTTCTTATTGACAAAACAGGGAGGAGTCTGTGTGCTCTTAAACTTCACTTACTATATATTTGGGTAAACACTCAAAAAAAAGTAGAGGTTAATATTAAAGATAAAAGATTTATGCCAAATGCTACTGACTTTCACCTTTTTGGGGGACCACTATTCAATATTCTACCATTAATTTTTGGCCCAGTCTATTTAATAAGTTTATAAAATGAAGCTTAGGCTTCAATGTCTTTGTCCTCTTTTCCACACTTTCAAAAGATGATTGTTTATCAAACAACAAAACCCCATTCTCCTTTGTCTCCCTTATATTAGTCAGGATAAGACTTTAGATCTCTGGCTAGGCAGGATCACTGCCCCTCCTCCACCTGAAGCAGTACAAGAGGGAAAGTCAGGCCTTCTGCACCTGCTTAAAAATAAGGGATCAAAGTCTTGGGGGTGGGGGAATGAAGTAAGATAGAAAAAACTTGAAAAGACAAGAAAATAGAATTTTAAAATTGTACTTAAAAAAAATAAAACTGCAACTCAGGACACAAAAGTTACTCAGGCCTTTTTTTCCTTTCCAGGAAACACACTCAAAAATTGTTAAGCCTGTAAATTTGGCTCTGGACCTATTCTTTTCAACTGTAAATTACACTTTCTTGATCCTCAAGGAAGCAACAATACAAGTTAGTGGGCAACAGACCTCAACTTGAAACACATGGAAATAGTTTGCACTCTGACAGAGCCTGCCAGATGGAACACACATCCTAGATAACCCATCTTGAAAACACCCCCAAATCCCCATAAGTATATCCAGCTCTAGCTCGTGGAGTTCTTTCTTCCTCTCCTTTCTCTCTGGCCTATGCTCTAGTTCTTTGAGTGCCTAATAAAACCCTTCCTGTGCTTCTTATTGACTAGTCCCTAAAAATTCCTTTTCTGCAACAAGAGTCAGCAAAATCTCCAAACATACTATGTTTAGGGTGGGTTAAGTTCCTCATCTCAGCTCCAGGTGCCACTCAGACCCAGTCTGGTGACAGTTCTCATGCTACAATTTTTCCAAACACACATTTCAAGCTGCTACATCAGTGCTCAGAACCTCACAAAAACAGATAAAAGAAAAACAAAAACAGAATTAACCCTAGGATAGTGAAAGAAAAAAAATAGTTTATGATGTCATTATCTGATAACTTATATTCTGTAGGGTTTCCCCCTGTGGAATAAGTCTTCTAGCCTCACAGTCTGGTGCTCCTAACACTGTCATTTCTCTACTTTAAAAAAAAGTTTTGTGATGTGTTGAATAGGAAGAAATCAAGTTTACCAACTAATATATATGGTATTTTCAAATTTTGTCTTGAACCAAAATACAGCCTCCTCTGTATTTGAATGATGTTTGGCTCCAACTGGGTATAGGGTGTACTTAACTCCCTAGTTTGGTGTATAAATAAATTATAACCCAAGAGTATATCCTTAAAACTAAGTAAGCGAGTCCTAGCCAACCATAGCTGGTAAACTTCTAGCCAAGCAGAGGCTAAAAATGGCCAAAACTTGACCACAGAAGGCAAACGGCCATTTTAATCAATGAAGGCAGTAAAAGGGATAATAGAAAGATACGGTGAACGTTTAAATTTTTAAAATCTTATTTCAGTAAAAGACACATTGCCAAGAATGATAAGTGTGTTTGGAGTAAGGATAATTATTTTGAGTATCCTGAGGGGGATTCACAGGGATAGAACTTTTAATGTAATAATTTTTTTAATTTAAACATAAACCATATTTTATGAGCATTCCATGTTGATCAAGCATTTACAGCACTGTCTGTCATGTAAAAACATCACAAGGTATCATAAAAAGAGGTATTCTAAGGGGAATTGATGGCAATGTCTTCTACTGTGATAATTTTTTTAAAAAATTAAAAATTCACCATATTCTTATCACACTATGTATGTCACTTCCTTTTCTATGATTCTAAATATAACCTGTAAGGGGTGAGGTTGCACATTCTGAACATCTTCAGTATGGTATGCTGCCCAATTCTAGAACCTTTTTCTTAATCATGTAAGCTTTATTAAATATAACTTGTCTCAGTTTTCCCTTGAACAGTCCCTTAAAAGAAACATGGGTTCTATAAAGTCAGTGGTCTGAGTTTCTTGAAGTTAAATGGTCATCTCTTACTCAACAAACAGCTTCATATTGTCTTTTAAAATCCATTCTAATATTCACATATCTCTTACTGAATGCTTGCTATGCACAGATATTATACTGGGGACTGGTAATTTGAAAGTGAATTTCACAAAGAGCTGTCCTAAAGGAGCTCTCAGTCTCTTGACGACAGAACTGTAACAAGCTTTGAAGAATACTGGTAAACTGCAGGCACCATGGGGACCGGGGAAGGTTGTTAGTCTCCATGATAGGAAGGGGCAAGGAGATGTAGTGATTGGAGAAGGCTTCCTGAAGGAAACAGGACTGTAATCAAAGAAGCAGCATGATCTGTTCTGTACTTGAAACTGGAGCTAGTGAAGATGACTAGAGGCAGAAAGGCCAGCTAAGCAGCAATGGCCATAATGCAGAACTGAACTAAGGAATGTGTTCTAGAATGTGGCACATAGAACAGTTTCCAGAGACACTCAGGAAACAGAATTTACAGAACCTAGAAATAATTTGATAGAACAGTAAATCAAGAAGTAAGACTCAAGAATAAATCCATCAACTAAGTGAATGGTAGTCCCATTGTCTAAACTGGAGACCACAAGAGAGGCAGTAGGTTTGAAGATTATGATGGACTGCTGATACTCACCCATGTTCCTGGGGTATCCACAGATTACCAGGAAATGGTATTTGTTTGACATTCAAGATAGAGACCTGGGCTCAAAGTAAGTATTTTGGTCTTTCTTACAGTGGTTCAAATCCTCAGGACTACGGGACTGGCTGAGATCACATTAGTGCAGGAACAGGGCAGAAGAACACAAAAGAATGAAGGGGTAGGTGGAGGGCACAGAAACTTAACAAAATTCCACACATTTTTGTTTCACGACAGTAATACCAGCAATCAATCCTTAGGTAGTAATAAGAAGGACTCTGGGCAAAAACTTATGCGAAAAGACTTTTATGTTTGTCTCGTCCTGACCCTAACATCCAAGCTCCCTGTTTTAGTGAAACCAGTGTGTAAGTCTTGGGAGGGGACAGATCTCCACCAGACATTACTGCTCCCTAACCACTGGCATCAAGAAGACAAGCAAACGACCTAGATTCAGCCAGTCAAAAGCAAACACCCTGAATTTTGAATAATCAGGGACAGATGTAGAGACCCAGGGAAATGGTTAACAGTGCCAGGATAAGCAGAGTCAACACAGAGTTTGCAGCAGTGAAGGTTGCAGTACTGAGCATCTAACAGGAGCAAGTGTCTGTTGGCTATGGTGCCAGGAGCACCTAACCAACCTGTTCTCAAATGGTTCCTGTATCCACATAGTTCCTGGCTCTGTGAACATCTCCATGGCTTATAAATCTGGTTCTCCAAATGTCCCATTGAGTCTGTTAACTACTCAAATCTCCCAACAAATCAATTTTCTGTTGTTTTAGCCAAAGCCCACCTGTTATTTGTAACCCAGAACACTGACTGATATAATACTTATTGTTATGTTAATTATAATAAAGAATAACTGCAAAACACCTAAAAGTCTAAAACTAGGTGGAAAATAATATTCTCCAGTTCATCACAAATAAGAAACTCTGGTTAATTTTTTTCTTAAATAAAATTGACGTACTGTTATCCTCTAAATGAGAAATAATAAATAATGCAAAAAAAGTAAAATGAAATTGAAGTAATTAATAAATTTTAAACTTCTATCTGAATGGAATTATTTTTAAATGCTACTGAAAATAGCATGAAAGATTCAATTCAAAAGAAATGTAAATGTTTCATACACTAATACAATTACAAAAAGAAACTACATATAATAGGTAGTAGCTGGTATTATGTTTCTGACATAGAGCACCTTCGAGAAGTCTTGTCTTCCCAGGACGGAAACCATGAAATGCTCTTCACCAGACTCCTGACAGATAGGATCCATGGAGGTAACTCGACCAGATGGACCCATTCAGCAATATTATATATGAATAACCTGAGAGCTGAGGCAAAGCCCACTTTGCTGGCAAGGGTAGCAGTAGAGGCATCTGTCTTGGAGGGGCTGAGCTCCAAACATAAAAGGAGATCTTTTAAAAATCCTAAGTATGTTCCCTAGAGACATTCAAGAGAATACATCTATAAAATTAAACATGCCACAACATAAAACCATCAGAGAACACGGGGAATTAAAATTATTACTTTAGCCATTGTAATGGTTTATGTCCAGATGCCGCTCAAAGGCCATAGGTGGGGCTCTGGGGAGGTGATTGAATCATAAGACATGAGTAGTCCTCTGATGAGTTTATAGCTAAATGTGACGTTGGAGGGAGGGAAGTCACTGGGGGGTGTGACCTTTGAAGGGTCTATTTCCCTCCTTCTTCCCTGCACCTTCTCTACTTCCTGCCTGCCATGCCAAGAACAAGTCTCTCCTGCCACGCCCCTCTGCCTAGGAACCAGCTGACTAATGGGACAGAACCTCTATAAACTGTGGGTCAAAATAAACCTTTCCTCCTTTAAATTGTGGGTGTCACCTATTGTGTCTCAGTGCTGAGAAAGTGCCCAAGACCATCGTCTTCTCTAAATTGTACAGGCATTTTCAGTGATGCGGCTGTGGGCCACTTCATAAAGGAAAAGGCACATTTGGAAACACAGAGGCTTGAAAGCACACAGAGGATTTGAGAAACAGCAAGAAGTTGGCACAGTTTAAGAAAACAGTAAGCAGACCCCTTCCTCCAAGTTTTCCTGAAGTCTTCCAGCTGCACTAATCTTCCTGAGTCTCTGTTCCAATGTATCACCATCTATTTTGCTTTATAGAATTTCTGTTATGTTTTTGAATTTATATTTAGTTCCCATACCAGATAATAAGAGGACTTGCAGAAAGAACTCTCAACAAATTGTTTTAAAAACAATAATGATAAAAAAAAAAAAA
>RJWT010035021.1:0-13559 GCA_004365215.1 Cuniculus paca
GTTGTTGCTTAGAGCAGTTTTTCTTTATTCTTTTGTTGATTAGGTTATATGTACATAGCATAAGAAAGTTACTGAATCTAATCTTAATCGGTAAGTTTTATTCTATTTTCAAACTGTTGCAAATAATGTTACTCTGAGTATTCTTGCACATGTCTTTTGAAAAATCTTCCACATTTTATTGGTTATTTTAGTAAGTACAGGAAAAAGTACATTGTTTTGGATAGAATATTCTTATAATCCTTTTTCAATGCCAAATAGCTTTCTCTCTCTCTGTCTTTTTATTAGTACATGTCTTTAATACATTCATTGTAGAGTTGATTCACATATTTAACACAACTTAACTCTTTGCACATCTGCCCATCCAATAATATATCTTGGTCCCTTCCCATTACAAAAGATCTGCTTCATTGTTTCCTATTGTCTATTTTGTATTTTTCTCTTGAATTTATTTATATTTTGGGTCTCTCACATAAGAAAAATCATATGATATGTAAGCTTGTGGGTCTGGTTTGCTTCACTTAACATTATTGATTCAAGATATACCCATTTTCTTACAAATGAGTCAAATTTATCTTCTCTATAGTAGAGTAATGCTCCATTGTGTATAAATAAATGCCACATTTTCTTTAACCATTCAACTGTCAATGAACATATAGGCCATTTCTAAGATTTAGTTGTTGTGACTTGAGCTGCCATTAATATTGATGTTCAAGTATCATTATAATGTGATGCCTTTGAACTCTCGAGGAAACTTACTGAAAAGCAGAGTAGCTGGGTAGAATGGCATTTCTCTTTTTAGTTTTTGAGGAACCTCCATACTGATTTTCATAGTAGTTGCTTTAGTTTATATTTCTACCAACTGTGTAAAAGGGTTCCATTTCCCCCCAAAGCCTCACTAGCATTTTCTGCCATTTAATTTCTTGATGTCAACCTTTGTTTCTGAAGTAAGGTGTAATCTCAGTGTTATTTTAATTTACATTTCTCTAGTGGCCTATGATGTTGAAATTTTTTTCATGTATTTATTGGTCATTCGTATTCTACCTAGAAGTGTCTATTCAATTCAGTCACCCATTTTGTAGTTGGGTTTTTTAATTCTAAGGGGATCTAATTTTTTTGTGTTCTTTATGTAGTCTGGATATTAATCTTCTGTCTGAGGTTAGCTGGCAAATTTTTTCACATTCTGTAAGTTGTCTCTTCACTTTGCTATTTTTTGCTGTGCAAAAGACATTTAATTTGATTCAATCCCATTTCTTTGATGTTATTTTTGCCCATCTGATGTTCTGCTCAGAAAGTCTGTGCATGTATGACTTTAAGGGTTTAATTAGCATTTCTCTAGTGGTCTTTTATTTTCCAGCAGGTTAAGTGTTTCTACTTTAACATGTAGATTTTTTAAAATCTATTTTCATTTTAGTTCATGGAGGGGGATATGAGTACAGTTTCCATCTTCAGTTGGTGGATAACCAGTTTTCTCAGCACGGTTTATTTATGCTTTTGGCCTCTTTATCAAAGATTGGGTGGTTCAGTATATCTGGGGTTGTTTCCGTGACATAAGTTCTGCTCCATTATTCCACATGTCTGTTTTTGTGACAGTACTGTGCTATTTCTATTATTATGGTTTTGTAATATAACTTTAAATCTGGGATTGCATTGCCTTCTGCTTTGCTCTTCTTACCAAAGGCTGCTTTTGCTATCCTGGGTCTCTTCTGGATCCATGTAAATTTTTGACTTGCTTTTCATAGTTTGGCATGAATGTTGTTTGTGTTTTCACCAGCACTGCATTAAACCTAAATTAGTTTTGGGAGCATGTACATCTTGACAGCGCTGATGCAGCCTCTCCAGGAATCAGGGAGGTTATCAGGTTTTGCTATCTCAGCAATGCTTCTCTTGTAGAGTGGTTTGGAAGAGTTATTTCCATTTTAAATGTTTTGGAAAAACAGAATAATTGGTGTGATTTCTTTTTTTAAGTCTGGAAGAGGAGTTAGGGAAGGATGACAGCCCAGTAAAATACTGTAGCAATTGTCTTCCCATTGAAACAGCAGATGAAACATTTCCTCACACACCAATGTAACTTCACTAAAGCTAAAGAAGACAGACGTGAGGTCACCGAGCCTAGTTTCAGTGTAAAAGCAAAGTTTTCTCTGTGTCCCAGACCTATAACTTCTCACTCCCTGGGTAAGAGTAGTATTTTATTCATTCTTTCCTTTAGCCATGTGTTTTTGAGAGATGGAACACTTGATGTCATCCTTATGATACGAACGCTTTGCTGTATTTTCTATGGCTTAAATAATTTTCTTCAGTTTAGATGACAGTGTGTGAAAACCCATGATGATGAATCTTGAAATCCATAAATTTCACTATAACATGCTTCAAGATGAATGTAATGTCACACTAAGGGAGAACATCATTACAGATGTTAAAAAAGTATAATAGCAATTTTAAACAAATTTAGCAAAATAAATTTGGCATCTGAGCAAACTGCATGAAATATTGGAAAAATACAACTTATCAACATCCACAGAGAAATAAAATTAAAAAAAAACAATAAATGTCTGAGGTTCCAGCAAGATGACTGATTATACTTTCTTTCTATTATTTTTCTTTTAATATTCTAATTTTCATTCTTACTTGATGTGTGAGAGAGGATTCTCTAGATGAGCATCACAAATAGGAACATTACCCAAGGAGATTGATCAGATAGACTTGCAGGACCATGGTTGGGATAGGTCACAGTGGGTGTCTGCTTGCTGGAGAGTCAGAAGACCAGCAGCTGCTCAGAGCCTGGGAGCTGAAAAACAAGAAGACACAGGTGCATGGCAAAATGGATATTAAAGGCCTGAGAGCACCTGGAGAGTCATGAGTATGAATCTGAACTGAGAAGCAAAGAAACTAGAGTCTGAAATCTATGGTCAAAGGCAATAGTAAAAAGTGCACCAACTCAAGCTGAGGAAAAATTTAAATGCAGGCTGAATTCCTCCTTCTTTTGCTTTTATTCAATCTGGGTTATAAGCCTATGGGATGGTACCATCCACATTCAGGGGTTTCCTTAGTTTGCTAACCTACATGTCAGTCATCCCTCCAATGTATGCCTTAGTCTTGTAAGGACAAACAAAATGTTAAAGTAAAAGATTCATGTCCCCCTTTGATAGAAAGAGAAAATTTCCATTTTTTTTTCCTAAGTGGATCTTGCTTGGAAAACAAAACTGTAAATATTTCTCTTCTATTACAAATTTAAATACATATTTTGAAAAAATAACTTTTTTGTCAGCTGTAAGACCAAAGAATATCCTTATCAAAAACCTGGGGCCATATCATTTCTTTGAAACTTCACCATCCAAGGAAACTACATCCTTATCTTCCAGTCCGTGTGGAGGGGTAAAATTCTACATTCAATGGTAGCCTTTCTCCACATTGCAAGAAGGTCTCCTGTCATAAAGAAAGTTTGTTTTTCCTCTGGGTGAAGTCACTTCACTAACCTGAGGTCACCTAAATTGCCAAACAAATTTAGGATGGACTATATGTGAAAAATGGTACTGTCAAGTCTTCTTACCTGAGGAATATTATTATTTATCTTGACGATATGTATCTGCTAGGTTTTACCTACTTGGTTCTATTAAAGGGTGGGATTTCTTTTTGTGTTTGCATGTCTTAGCAGGTTACCTCAGATGCACATCACATTCAAATGTTATATTTATTTAGTAACAAACATGTTTACTTTCTCTACTGTCTTTTTGGAGAGGATTTGGGGGTTTGCAGATGATTTTAATTGTATTTCCCCAAGAATCCTTAAATGGCTAACTTCCCTCTGTGTCTTCACATGGCCTACTCTGTTTATTTGTGTTTACATTTCCCTCTTCATATAAGAATGTAAGTCATATTTGATTAAGAAGCAAATGACCTCATATTAATTTGATTTTTGTTACAAAGACCTACTCCCAAATGAGGCCACATTTGTAGATACCAGGGTCTATGAATACAGTATTTTTGGGGGCTGTAGATACAACTCAATCCATGATAGGAATACCTGTGGACTGACATCATTGCATGATGTTACAGTGACTGATAAGACTTTTTGCCTTTACGATTCAGAGGAAGAGGCTTTAATTTTATAGAAAGCAAGAATGTATCCATGAGACAAACGGACGGACTGGTTTGGGTTTTATTTTTGTTTTTTCGAGATCAGTTCTCTGCATATCTCTTTGCCTTTAATGTTTGAGTTTTGTTAGTACATTGTCCGTAAATTACGTGTCCTTTGTTTTGTAGTCAATGTCAAGTAGAAGCAAGTAGCAGCAAGATTTACAATGTTAAGAAAATAAGTTAAATTATTAATTACCTTTCTTCCTACATGCTAGGGCCTCAGTTTACCATTGTTTACAAATGAGCCAGTGGTGTAGTTGTCCTGGTATAATTCCTGCTTGATTCTAACACCTTCCTCTGCATGCTCCTTCAATTCCAAGGATATTACTATTTCCCACAACTGCTTGATCAAGGATTCTTTACTATGTATTTCTCAATTTTCTTTACTCTAACCAGATTTGTAATCATCCCTTCTTTAAGCTTTTCTATCATCCATTTTTAGCAGAATTCAACATTTACTATGACCCTGACTATTATACCTACCCTAATTTTACTACATAATGTAATAAATATCTGAAAATCTTTTTCTACCTAACATTTTCACTTGTTTATTTTACTCATATCCCAGTGCAAAATCAGCCCTTACCTTCTTTCATGGACCCATCATGAAGAAAAAAAAAATGTCTTACAGTCAACATTTCAAATCAGAGAGACTGCTAAATAGGTGAGCTTATAATGTATTTTCAGAAAACTTTCAATGTGAGCATGTAATCAGATACAGCGGGCCTCAGTACACTGCCCATGTGTATAAAAAGGACAGTGCAGGCCAAGGAAACCATTGGTCCTAGATCCTTCCCATGACTGTACACAAATGCTTTATCACTTTACAAAAGCAGATGCGTTAGGCATGCACTGAACCGTGCATGATGATCTTATTGTTATTGTAAATTATACCTTGGTTTCTATTTAAATGAGATGATTCCATCTACCTTTACTCATTTGCAGTCTTTGTGCTTCAAAGTCATATGATTTGCACTGCTCATTTCAAATTGTTTATAATCAGATTCTTCACTAAAGAACAAGCAATATCTCAATACTTTTGCTTAAGAATAAAATAATCCTTGGCTTCTTACAAGGACTTATATTTTTCATTTTTTTCTCTTCTTAAGTTTCATAATATTATTGAAAATCATATTATTATAAATTTATTTTATGTTTTTGTCATATCATAATCTCATCTATAGTACATAAAATTATTTAGCATAAAATTATTAAAAATAAAAGTTTATTAAACAAAACAATTTAAAAAGCAAGCAAAAGTAACTTTAAAGTTCTAGTTCCCTTATATTTTCTCATTGAACTTTGCCTTTTCTTACCCATTATTTCATTTTATTTATCTTTTATTTCTTTTGTTACAGAGAATACATATGCCAAAATGTATCATCAGTCAACTATAATTTTGAGCTCTTCATAAACTACTTACTGAATTTTTAATTAAAAGTTTCTTGGTTTCTCTTGTGCAGACTATACTTGAATAGTTCTAAAACTTATATGCTGGTTTTTGATTCATCTCATATAATACAAAAGTAAATTTTAATTATCATACAAAAATTCCTTGGTAATGAGATTCTCATCTCTCAATGTTTCTTTCCCCATAAGTATTTCAATAACAAAAATAAAATGACATTTTAATTAATTATGAAGCAATGCAATAAATTAGTAAGAACTTTCTATATACTTAAAATTCACATCCACAAATAATTTAAAAAATCGATTTCTGTCTACTATGGAAAATAAGTATCAAAGAATTTTAGTCAATATTCTATCAAAAATATTAATCATGCTCTCAATGCTCTATTGAAGTGCATTTTCTTTAATAGACTTGAACAGTTTTTAACAGTTCATAAACTGACAGTTGTGAAAATCTTTGAATACTATCATTCAATAAAAGATATTTGAAGTGGCTTTGTCAAGTAAATTAACATTTACTTCAAAATGATAACATCTGAGAAAAAAATTTAAAAAGCTAAAAAAGAAATGAGAGGCATCTGGAATTGAATAACAAAGCTAGGATTTAGTGAAATCATATTGCCATTATATATCTAGTCTAGAAAAGAAAATGCATCTTTAAAATATTTATTCATATCCCAAATATATTTCTAGGGAATTATATTATCTTCAGAGAATTAGTCACAAAGAAGAGAAAGGAAATAAAGGGGAAAAAAAAGGTAGAAATAGAAAATAAGAGAGAAGAAGGTTATCTAAGCTAAGTCTAAGAAGGTCATTTTGCTGTAGTGTATCAAATCTATAGAAAATAAATATATTTCTATAGAAGCATGTTCCTCCTGTATATTTTTGTTTCTATAGCATCTCTGGAAATGTCATGCTTACTAGAACTATGAACTTAGTAGCCCAATACTACTTCCTTGATTAGAGTGCTGGTAGTTGTCCTAATTCTGATATCCTAAGGACACATCTATTGGATTAAGCATAGAAAGGAGAGCCTTTGCCACTAGCAAAATTCCCACTTCAGAGAGCACTGATAGAAATTGAAAACAAACATAACCAGAAACACAATTCTAATTTTGAACACCATACCATTATCTGAGAATTATTCTGAAATGTCTTAGTGAGCTTATGGTAATATAATTGTTGTCTCTCTTAGATGGAGAACTCAAAAACATAAGCATACCAGGAGAGCTCAAAAATTTAAGCGGTATTGTCTAAGAATGAAAAGACAATTTTAATATCAAGTTTGCTGTAGTTTTCCTCAGGGATCTGTTTTTCCTTTATCATTTTTAATAGGAACGCTGGCCTATTTAAAGAGTTTTGAGGTCTTCTTATATTAATCTTTGAACTTAGTGTAAATAAGAAATAATTTCCTAGTTTTTCATTAGTTTTCACATATTTACTTAAAATGGTGTTATGGTTTATATCTAGATGTCCCCCCAAAGCTTCATGAAATCATAGGTAGGCTTTTAGGAGGTGACTGGATTGTGTGGGCGTGGTATTCAACAGGGGATTGGTCCACCGATGAGCTTGTAACCAACTGTGATTTGGGAGGTGAAGCCTGGTGGGAGGAAGTGACCACTGGAGTGTGTCCTGGAGGGATCTGTCTCCCCCACATTTGTCTCTCTAGTTCTGGCCTCCCATGCCATGATCTGTTTCTCTTCTGTTTTGCCCTCTTGTCATGCCACCCTGCCTTGGAACCAGCTATGTACAGAAGCCTTCGCAAACCATGAGGTAAAATAAACCTCTCCTCCTATAACTTGTGAGTGTCGGATATTTGTCACAGTGATGAGAAAGTAACTAAGGCAAATGGGAATTCTGAGTGTGATGGTTATGCATTATGTCCCACATACAAGCATCATGAAAATAGGTGGTATTTGTGCTATTATTTCATTCCATTAAATTAAGTTTTTGTTGCAGTTTTAAAATTTATTCTCTTATGCCATTTTAATCTATTCGCTTTATTTTTTCTAGTAACCAATTTCAAGTTAAAATATAAAATTCATCACTTAGCCAATAAATTAATGAAGATTTACATTTCAGCTAAAATTTATTTTTTAGGAAAAAATTATTAGCATTTGTTTGTGGTGCATAGTACATTCATTCTGGGGGATTAAAATCATTCTGATACTATTTTCCTCTCCAAATTTATATCTCTGCACTTACCCATGTTCCCTTCTTAAAATGTCCACCTTCCTGTTTCTTATCAACTCTCCTTAATTATGCAGTTTAAAATATATATATTTTGGGGTTCTCATATGAGAGAAACTGCAATATTTAACCATATGTGTCTGGATTTGTTTCACTTCACAGTGTACTGTGAAGACCTATCTATTTTGCTACAGATGACTCAAATCTATCCTTCTATGTTTGTTCTGTTCTGTAGATATACCACATTTTCTGTTTTTCTTTATTCATTCATCTGTTAATGAGTATGAAGACTGTTTCTATGACTTAGCTACTTTAAATCACACTGCTATAAACATGATCAGCATGTATGACTGTAACAAAATGACTAACTCTTTTCAAAGATACACGGAAAGGTATAACTGGGTGAAATGGAATTTCTATGTTTAATTATTTTGAAGAATGTCCATATTTATTTCCATAGTGGTTTACTAGTTTAGATTTCCATCAACAACATAAAAGTGTCTCTTTTCCCATCAAACTTTGTTAGTATTTGTGGTTTTTTGGACCCTTGAAGACTCCCTTTCATTCCAGAGTAAAATGCACTGTAAGTAAGTGTTGTTTAGATTTGAATTTCCCTAAGGTCACAGATGCTGAGTAATTTTTTCATGTATTTACAGATTTATTTATTCTTCTTTTGAGAAGCACGTATTCATTTTAATTGTTTTGGTAATGTTTTTGTGTTGAATCTTATAGATCAACTGGGCTAGCAAATTCTGCCTAGTAGAGAGAGCCATAGAACTAAATTATAAGAATAATGCAACTATTGCTAGTATCAACATGCAAAGTAACAACTATACATTAATATAAATTTAAAACTTGTTTAGAAAATCTACTCTTCCAGTAACCCAAGAATGCAAAGACTTAGTGATGGTAGAAAAATGACTGGGAGATAGAAGAAAAAAGAAAAAGTAATTTTAAATATAAGAGAAATTGAGAAAACAGAAGGAGATAAAAGAAAAAGAGAATGTAGCTTTTAATGATTTTTTAATCCATAAAGAACAGAAGAGGTAGAGGGGATTAGAGAAAAAATATGTGGGAGTGAAAGAAAAAGTATGAGAAGGATTTATAAGTGGCAAGTAAGACTATCTTTACGCAAATTGTACACAATTGATAAATTGGCAGAGACCCTGTGTTTGAAGATCTAAGCAATGATTTTTGAGGAGTGAAAACGTGACATGTTAATGCAAAACACTGTGGAACCACTAGCCTTTCTTAACATTCCTATACAGGTGTTCATAGACATATGCCTCTCACATATACTCCAGAATAGAAAAAGAAGAAAAAAATACGATTTTATAACAGTTTTTATATGACAGATAATATGGAGGAGGATAGGGATACTAGAAGTACATGAGAAAGAAACTGAGGGAAGAGAACTGGGAAGTGAGTTTAAGTAGATAGTGAAAAATCATACAGGGAAAGCAAATCTGGCTAATGACCTAACAGATACACTAAATTTAGGAATCCTGTGCAATAATCTTTGGTGAGGGGAAACCGAGTGTGAGATGTTATAATAGTGATGTACTTAGATTGATCTTAACAGTTTATGCATAAAAGAGTAGATAGAATGGTGGAGGAAAAATTAAAAGAAAAAAATGTAAGAGGGAGAAGCTAGGAAACAGAAAGTATAAGGAGGAAAATAAGGAGGCTAAAGGATGAGCTGTACACAGCAGATGAGAGGAGAGATAGGGCTATCGGATTCAACTGTTAACCTATCAAGCAAGTCTACAAGACATCCGGAAACAACTCTGAAGTGGGCGTATGTAACTAAACTACATGGAATATTTTATAAGCAACGGTAGAAAATTCATACACATGGTCATGACCATGAAACCATATGTACAAACACCTGTCACACACACACGCACACACAAATAAAAAAAGAGAGAGAAAAAGGAAATAGAAAACAGACACGAAAAAGCAAATAAAAGCACAGAAACATGCAAAGGCTCTGGTGGCCTCTGAATGACGGTGGGTGCTCAGCCTGCCTTGGGCTGAGCTGTGCCGACCTGCAGTTCACACTGAGAGTCCACCAGAGGCGCTGCTGTTCCATCAGCTTTGTGCTCTCTGCAGTTGTGTCCCCCTTCCAGCCTTTCTGCAGCGGGTCACCTCAGGCAGGAGGCGGTAACACTGCACTTGTGCACTGTTGTGATGGCTTTTCTCTGCCCCTTCTACTTGCAGGTCAGAGAAATGCTCCTGCTTCCTGGGTTTTAAATTGATCTGAGATTTTGGTTGTTTATGGGAGCCAGCAGGAAATCGAGCTGATTTGTGTGGTTTCTTCCACCCCTAGTGATCCTGTGTCCCAGTTGTGCTGCTTTACAGAAGGTTTCTTTCCGGGCTGTGAATTCAGTAGCTTTTATGGCTCTGTAGAAGAAAGACCTGAGTGGATTTCAGTGGCATTTGGGGATGGTGGGAGGGAACTCATGCACAGAGTCAGCAGTGTTTGGCAGACAGTGAAAAAGTGCCTGGCTTGGCAATGATCTAGTGTTTTGTCTCCTCAGATAAAATCTCGATAAATGTAGTATAAATTATACATAGAGATATCATTTTACCTAAATTCTGGGCGAGCATACAGTACTTGCTGTATGCAAGAGGTCAAACTGGATAGCAAGGTTTTAATAATCTCACCCTTTCCTTTTCTGCCATGTGATTACTTTCTTCAATGCTATATTCATTTTCAGATATATTCTTGCCATGGGTTGGCTTGTGGTATCAAATGATAACTTTATTTCTAGAAGATTTCATTCAGGAAAACAATTTTGCTCCATTCGATGATCTGGCTCTAAACAAATCACAATGACTGTAGAGAATTAACAGAGCTACTATAATTCATGCCAGTATCATTGAGTGCATTGCACAGAACAAAGCAAATGAACGTAGAAAACTGGTGGTTTCCTAAAGGCAAAATAATGCTCAATTTAAATGAGAAAGATTCATGCACACTCAACACACACACACACACACATACACTTAATCCCAGTACAGTATTTTTATTTGACAAGAAGGTGGCATTCTAGAAAAATGACTATGGATAAAGAACAATGCAATTAAAATGAATATGAACAAAGAAACATTTCAATCACTAAAATAGCTCATAAACCTTCAAGTTGAATTGAAGAATATGAAAAAATGTGATACAAGTTGTGGCAGATAGAATTGTATGATGTTCCCCAAAACTTTCCAAGCTCTTTTGTACTTGTCTAGCAAGATTCGCCAATCTGCACCCTAAGTGATTCCTCCTGTGATCAGGTTTTGATATACGGAGTCTTTAACTATCAGAAAAAGATCCTATCTGGATAATACTAACCTCATGACAGAAATCTTTTAATGGCATGGACTTCTCTCCAGCTGAATTCAGAAGTGAAACTGAGACCACTTTATTCTAGGTGATCTTGCAGAAAGCTAGTATTTGTGTTGTGAACTGCCTTCCGGGTCTATGTCACAGGGAAATGTGGGCAGCTTCGAGGAGCCAAATGTAGTTCCTAGTTGATAGACCCTAAGGAAACAGTTGCCTTGATCTTATAACTGCAAGGAATCAGATTTAACCAGAAAACAAGAATGCTCTTGAAATTGTACTCTTCCCGGAAGTTCAGGAAGAGAATTCAGCGTTAATACCTTGATTTTTCCCCTTTAAGGTTAACTTCTAGGGGATGGTGGATAGTGGAAGTTAAGGGTTAGGGATAATGGCTCTTGCCAAATTCAACAATTCTATGCCACAATTGCTCTCTGTTATCATGTAAGACTATGACATTGAATGCCATTTATCTCCTTAGACCTACAAATATGCTAGCAAACTTTTGATGTAATGGATTTAATAAAAAATTCTGTCCTGCTTAACACAGAAGCCATTAACTAACTTGAAGTGTTGGATAAAATAGTCTTTTGATCATTTAATATGTCTTGATTTATAAGGTTTCCTCCTATATTCTTATACTCTGTCTCTATAATTTTTTTCTGTTGATATTATGTCAGGATTGTAGACATCAGGAAGTACATTAGGGGGATGTCATTTTGATACCTTATATATGATTACATTATAATTCCTTGCCAAAAGCATGTTGACTGATTTAACATAGAGAATTACCCTTCAATCTGTAATAATGGTACCATCCTTTCAATAGGTTGTGTCTCCCTCTCATAAAATTCAAACTTACTTTTTCTTACTGTACTTTCTTTTAGAGTTGCAAGATAGCTTTGAAATCCATTTGTGTAAACACAGCTTGGCAATGAGTTTTTTTCCTGTGTAATACAACCATTGACTAGGGTATTTTATTGAGCGAGAACATTTTTAGAATAAACGGTCTTAACATGTATTTGATGCATCCAGGAATGCAATTACTATACCACCTTCCCATCGCTCTTTCTGTAAGATTCTATTCTTTAATCCTGTTGAAATTGCTACTGTTAAACAATATCATAATACTTGATTTCTTTCAGAATAAAATAAGTAAAGATGAAAAATCTAATAATCTGTAACCGAGGAAAAATAACAATTAACATACCAAATAATTATATAGTTCAAACAAGGTGTTTCATGCAAAGTCATTAACAGATTGGATAATATTATATAATATCATTTTCACATGGATAATATTATATAATATCATTTTCACAATTATTTTAAAGCAACTCATTTGACCTGTAATATGTATCTGTAACAATAAAAGCAGTCTCTTATTTAAGGTATTTCAAACATGTTTTCAGATGAGTATTCATTCTCTGGCATTCTGCAGACCTAAGACAAAGTAACTATGCCTCTAAATAAGAGTATTGTTTCGTGAACATCAGAAAGGGCTTCTTCCTTCAAAATAAGCATCAGAACATGCTGCTTTGGCCAAGGTAGGAACACAGTTGGATTTGAGTCAGGTTATACACAGATTAAACTCATTTCATAAATAGCATTCTATTGTGACCTTGGAGAAGTGGTTGTGTTGAAGTCATCATGTCTTAGTCTGCCTGTGTCATCGTTCTGAAGGTATTTTGTCAGTATATTAACTAGTCACATTAATCTCATAAGCAATTTTTTTTGTGGGGTGGGAACTGAGCTAAGGATTTCTCAATTTTAGGCAAGCGCTATGTCGCTCAGCTATATCCCTGGCTCTCATATGCAAAACAAATTTTGGGGGGAAGATACCAGGGATCAAACTCATGACCTTATGTTTGCCAGGCAGGTGCTTATGCCACTGAGCTAAATCCCTGGCCCTCATATGGAAAATTTCTAAAACATGTGCCCACTATTATTTTGTGGAAGAGAGTCAACCTAATAAATCCATACTTTTAAATATTCAGGATGCCAATATTTACGAATTGTGAATTATTGTCAAACTGGGATACATTTCATTATTTGTTATTTATCTCACAATCTGTGGACAACAGATTTGGAAATTTGGATTCTAGGTCTGTACTTTCTGTTTGGCATGCAAGATGGAGTAGATCAGAGAGCAGAGATTATATTAGCTTGAATAATTCTATTTATTTATTTATTTTTTTAAAATTTTATTTTGAAAATAATACAACCAAACAAAACAAAACAGAGTAAAGTCAATCAAAACGAGGCAATGAACATGGTACATGACTTTTAAACAGTGTAAAAAGCAATCGGTAAGGCTACCATAATGCCTCTTGTTATCTGCAGTATACCTGCCCATACCATCAGGGATAAGTAAAATCAAACAAAATACAACAAACTAAAACAGTAGAAACAAAACAAAACATAACAAAACAAAACAAAGCAAAACAATGTAAGCAATACAGAATTTCAAGATATTAGCAAAACAGCATTGGCT
>RJWT010035022.1:0-13557 GCA_004365215.1 Cuniculus paca
GAGAAAAGTATCTCATCTTCAAGAACTATATTGTGGCACTTTCATACAAATACTTCCAACCACTAGAGGCAACATAAATGTGAATCAACACAATGAGACCGAAACCATACAAAGACACCACAGAAAAGCAAAAGTATAGGCCTATTTCACTCAGAACTCTGAAGCAAAATATTACTAGCAATTTGAATCCAAGAGAATATAAATGAAATAATTTTCTATAATCAAGTTGGATTTTCACAAAGGGTATTTTATGATACTTAAAGAAAAAAGAGAGTTACAATCATACACTGTATATATGTACATATATGTCTATACACATATACTTGCACATATACAGTAATAATACCTTCATTCCTGAACACATCTGTTCACAAAAAGTCTGTTCACAACTGAAGCTTTTTGCAAAATTTTGCTTCCATTTGCGAACTCTGCATCGGGTGATGAACACAACCATGGCCATCTTTCCTGCATGAACACAAATGCAGCCATCTTCCCCAGATGTTTGTGAAACAAGGTATTACTGTGTATCCACAAATTTGACAAAAACTAATTCTATTACGATAAAATTTAGTCTATTAGGACAAGATTTTCCTTAACTTGACAAAAAGCACACATACAATATTTCGGCAGATATAATCCTCATTGAGAAAAATTCTAGAATTACACCCTCTGAGAGCATTCCCTTTGACATTCAATTTGGTATTTAAAATTTTAACCGAGGAAATAAGTTAAGAGAAAAAAGTGATACTTCACAGAATCAAGTCTACTTCTTCATGTAAAATATAATATTAAGAGAAAACGTGTAAGTTACAAAACATTACAAACAGCATTACACAGTCGGTGTCTGCAAGAGCTAAGTTCCTGGAGGGAAGGACAATGAGAGGATAAAGATAGAGACAAAACTGGGGGTCAAGTGGAGCCCTTCTCCAGATGGGAGGAAGAGACTACTCAACCACCACCACAGGTTTATTTAATCACTAGTCATGCCACGCCCCTCTGCTTAACTAGCTTGCTTTTCATGCCCTGCTCTCTAGCCTGGAACACCGGATCGCCTCCGCACTCTATGCCCTGAGGGTGTCTCTCAGGCGCTCCGTGACTTTGGGGCGCTCCTGTTCAGGCGCTTGCGCTTTCGCTCCACGCGTGTGAACTATCACCAGCTCAGTGGCTCCCAACATTATACACTTCACATACACAAAGTTAAAAACAATTTAAATAAAAACAAGCTTGCTGATATATAACATACTGCTATTATTGGTGTATATATATATATATATATATATGTATATGTATAATCAGAATTTTTGGAAACTTTAACTGTGCTGTCAACTTTGGAAAAAGTTATTCCAGTTGACCATGTTGAGTTATCATTGTACAGAAATTAACAGCCATAGTGGTCTAGAAACGTTAAATTTAATTTTTTTCCATTTGTACAGGGGTAACACATTGTGTCAAATATGTGAAGTCTTATCCACATGGGCTTGACTATAGAAATTAATAAAGTATTCTCTAAATTAAAAAAAAATAGTTTATTTTTCCTTGCCCAAAGCATGGTGGAATAGCAAAAGAGACAGAGGACCAACACTGTCAATTGTGATTTAGTGTAAGATTTCTAAAAAGAAAGGAAATTGACTGGGGGTGTAGTTTAATAGGAGAAAGGCTTTTGATCCTCAGCACCAAAAATAAAATAAATAAATGAAATATAAAAAAAGTTGTAACTAGAGGCAACTTTAGAGTTTCAAATAAAGTTAACCGAATTTTATTTGGTATTTATATGAAAATAATTTTATCTACAGTTACATGTTTCACAGACTTTTTGGGGATAAGACAAAGAATTTGACATTGTATTTCTTTCCTACAAAAATTATACCACAAAAAACTTTCTCATATGGAAGTTTTATTACCTCTTCAGCCTTAGATAGTCTGATTTATTCATCAGTTTTGTTAATCTCTTACTCTACTATGGTGAAAGATCCATTTGATGTATGGTTGATTTGACTATATGTAGTTTAATTTGTGTTCTCTATCTGGGGTTGTATACAAAATTGTGAAACACAGTTTACCATGTATCTCCTTGTCTTCTGATTGAAATTCTTAAGGACCAAAGATCCAATTAGGCATTTGCTTACTGTTAAGATAAGCAATAATGTGAACTTTGTATCACATTTTACCAGAATCATGCCTTTTCATAATAGAAGTGCCTAATAGCACCAAATCACAATCTTAAATCTGGAAGGAATGACCATGAAATTTCCACTGAAATCAATGAGAAGATGGTAACTTTCTATAACCCTAGGAAAATATAGCTTTGCCTATGTTTAAAATCAGTATTGCCCTATGAGAAAATAAAATCTGGATCCAAAATTTTTGTAGAGGGATTTAAATAAACTATGAATAAAGGCATATATCCATTTACCACCATCAGAATGAATATAATAAAGGACAACACAAATAATCTGACCCAAATTCTACGTATGCTTTTCTACTGTTTTGACTCCAGTCCTCTCCATATATCATATGCAATCTTCCACACCTCTATGACTATTTTAATTAACATTTCTCAGTTTAGCTTTTCTTCTCCATTCTCATATGTCAAGATACACTAGGCTCCACACCTAAATTATGTTTCTCTATCTAATATACCTTCATCCTCTCAGACCAACGTATTTTAAAAACACTAATTCCTTAAGGTGTCTCTCAAGAATCCAAAGTCTTTCCAATTGTATTCATATATCAAACCTAAATTTTTTTGTCTACCCTTTAAAATGTTGTCATATGGCCTCATTTTACCCACCCAACATTACTTCACACTACATCCATGTTCTGAGAGATTTCTTGTCAGCGCATACACACATTCTATGCTCAAGGGTTCCAACAATAGATTTGATCCCAGTAATGGAATGTGGTCATAGGACTACAGGGAATCACATTTGTGAATTCACATTTGAGCTTTAAAAAAAAAAGACAACCGTATACAACTATTACCATAACTTGTACATTTATCATAGAAAGTTGATGATTACATGCCAGACTAAGTGAAGTATGTATTTTTCATACTAACTGAAATAACAATATCACAAGTAATCATTATAACAACTTCTGGGGGTATTTCAATAACTATTTTACATATAAAACAATCATGGCCAAGAGAAATGAATTGATTATATCACAGTAACATGCTTTATAAATAAATAGAGAGCTTGGAATCCAGATTTTCTAACAAAACAGCTGGGTTTTTTACTACCTACATTAATATGTGGACGGATTCTTGACTAAAACATATTTAATCTTAAATGTTTTGAATATTCAAGAAGTTGGAGGTTATTTGACTATGTTTTTCCTCATTTTATACTTTCCCACTGTTACTTTCTGCATTTTACCCTGTCAATGCTTATCAAAATCAGACTTCCTTGCTACAGCTCAACTTAGATTTTAGGCCAGTGATGGCAAATCTGTTAGAGCCTTCAGTGATAACAACCAGTCCGCTGTGGCACCTGTGCCGTGGATTTGCCACCCCTGGACAATGCCCTTTGCAATACTCTTCTTCATGCCTGCCTAGTTTATTTTTTTTCTTCAACTAAATTCTATAAATCTGGTAAACTCAGCTGTAAATTTTTCAGTTTATTTTCTGTTTATTGTTTTATTATTTATATTTTCACTTCAAGAGAGAAGGTATCATTGTACATACTTAACATCTTCCTGAAAATGAATCATTTATGTAAATCCTGAGAATTTTCTAAAAATATTTATGTGTATATACATATATAATCTCCCAGATAATCTCATTATAATACAAATGTAGGGTACAAAATCCTATATCTATTTTTTGAAAATCATATATATATATATACATATATATACGTACATATATTACATTTTCAGAAAAATTCCCAGTACATACCAAAAGGAAAAAAAAAATCCTGTGTGTGTGTGTGTGTGTGTGTGTGTGTAAAATGTCACATATTTAGTGAAAGTTTCAGGAGCAACTGACGAAAAATGTAAAGTTGTTTAGATCCTGTGTTTTACTTTTCTGTGAAGACATTCAATGTGAGCCTAAAATAGTAAAAGCAAGTAGGATACTATTAGAACTACTACAGATGTGAAAACAGCCAAACTTCTGGTATGAAGAGAATCACCACAGGGAAGCATATTGTGTGAAAAGTATGCATACATAAAAACTGACTTTTGAAAGATTATTTTCCTTCCTTTTCAGTGTTTATTCTCTCACATGCAATAAGCTAGATTTTTCTGGTTTTAGGACACACACCACTGACTTCCCTCTAACTGTATTTTATTAAAGCATCACTATGAGGCTTAAGGGACAAACATTGACCAGAGAAGTCCCATTGTTATTATTGTTCTTAGTATTTTTGTTCTACTGTGAGTGAATAAAAATAATGAGTGGGGCTGGAGCAGGAGATCTCTTGTTCTTTGCAAACCGTCTTGTAACACGAATAGAAAAGATAAAATACAAAACAGAGAACGGTACCAGAATACTTTTGTATCACACGTTTTAAAAGCATGTTGTCTATTTTTAGCACTACATCAACAAAGATAATTGTTAATTTAATGTAAATACTATAGCAAATAATTATAGAAACACTAATCGTTTTTCTACGTAAGTCACAATAAAACTTTTTAGTAATTTTTTACTAAAATAATTTTACTAGCAATTTTAACTGTAGCCCAGAGCAATAAAAACAATCTTTTAAATAAACAAGCTTATCATACAGCAGATTATATTTTACACATTTCAAAGCACAATTTCAGCATACCTTATTGTATTGCCTATAAGGTTTTTTTTTTAATTTAAATTTAGTATTTAAACTGGTCTCAACTCCAAACACAGAAAGAATTTCAAAATGTACTTGCTCACCAGTTTTAATTTTGAAGGGTCTATAACTTTCACAATAGCAATGGTTTTTTCTTTCTCCTTCATCATTCTCTTTTCTTTAAACTTGCAAAAACTAACTGAGAGAGGTGTGCAGAAATTTCTTCACTAAGGTGAACTTTGGTTCTTCCTTGGACTTTAAGACTAATCTGGTCTAGCCTGTGATTGACAGAAACTTGCTCATTGATGTTATGCAGTCCTTTTAAGTTCCAACCAAGCACAGGGGGTTGTTAATATTTACCCAGTCCTCATCTCTGGAATGGTCTTGAACTATCACAGTTTACTGAGATTGCCAAATGCCACCAGCATTTGCAGATACCTGATTGAAAAATACCTGTATGTGTCAAAAGAAATGAGTTACTATCCACCATCATGTCTCTGAAAGAAGGGTGAAAAGTAAGATCAATGAGTGGAAATTACAGAAAGACAGATCTTAGCTCAGAAGCTAAACAATCATTCATCCAGAGTGTGGCAGAGAGTCAGATCCTCCTCAGGTCTTTGCAAATTGAAAAATTCCATAGCTCTATAAAGTAGCTACCTTCTTGAATCTGCTGGCACAGTGGAGTGGATAGGATCATTGCATTTGATTTCATATTGGACTAGATTCATGTCCCTACTCTGCTATTCACTAAATGTAGGAACTTGAGAAAATTACTCAATTTCCCTAAGCCTCTTTCCTCATTTATAAAATAATAATAGGCCTCTACCTCATAGTGTTGTTGTGAAATTAAATGCATTTTTAAATAAAATTGTACTTACAAAATATTTGTCACGCGGTACATACAAAATGCTTGGTAGCTATGATTGTTGTTCTAGTTGCTGCTGTCTTTTATTCAGTAAAGGTATTCCTGAACAGATTATGATGGGAACACTAATTCTCAATATTATGTGTGAACTATAAAAAAAAAGTATGTTTACATGCGTTTCCTGAGTATCTATGTGTTATGTGCTAAGAATAAAACAATGAACAAATAGGCCACTGCTTGGGGAGAGGAGATGGTCAGAAGCAGAGAAATCCCATTTCCGATGCTGATTGATATGGAAGTGGAAGTAAGAGAAGAGAGGAAAAGTGATTTTGTTTTGCTTTGTTTGTTTGTTGCCCTTGGGTTTTTGTTTGATTTTTTGTTTTGGTTCCAGTATTTTAATGTAGATTTTATGGGAGAAGCAAAAGACTCTTTTCAGTCATGTTGAGTTTGTTATGTCTTACACTACAAAAAGAATCACGTAAGCAGTAAGATTATGGGGTTAGCATTTAGGAGAAAGATCTGGACTGGAGATGGGTTAAAATAATCTATAATGTTTATATACATAAGAAAAAAAGGCAAAAGAACAAGCCTTGGGATGTTTTGCATTTAAATGTCCAGCAGGGGAGAAAGAACTAGCGAAATAAGTATAAAACTGCAGAATCCTAGACAGTTCTCCAAGAAAGAGGGATCAATCAGACATGTCAACACCACTGAGAAGCTAAGTCGGATGAGAATGGAGATTTACTGTTGTTTTACATTAGCTAGTTGTAAGAGCCCTATTAGAATTATGAGGACAAAATCTCTATTGAAGAAGACAGAATAGAGCTGAGAAGATGGAAGTAAAAGAAAATGGGGGCAATAAATATTTTGTGTGTAGAGGAGTCAGGAAATAGCAGAATAGTCAGAAGAAAACACGTTCAAAGAAGGTCTTCGGTCTGGCTTGATTTTTCACAAGTTGTTACTCAAGACTAGTGTAATGTTGGTATTTATAAACCAGTGATCATTATACAAGGTGTAATCAAAATATGAATATTTAAATTTTAATATTTTAATATAGTTAAAGTTATACTGTCATTAATCCTGCCTCAAAATACTCCCCATCACTTTGCACTTATCATTTTTGCCACTTGATGAAGCAGTTCTGGAAGTCCTCTTTTGTGTCTTTAGTTCCACTGTTATGGTTGCCTTGATGTCCTGAATTCATTTAAAACAGTCATCTTTAATGATCATTTTTTACTTTGAAGAAGAGCCAGAAGTCACAGGGTGAAAGATCGAGTGAATATGGTAGATGAGGATACATTATAATATTTTTATTTGGTAGAAATCACCATAAATGTTTCATCAATACAGAATGTATCCAAAGATACAGTAAATGTTAAAATAAATAATTTATTGAAGTAAAGACATTTTTCCATTAATTTCCCTCAAAATACTCCCTCACTTATCACATTGTTTTTGGCAATGTGTCTATTAACCAGCTAGGTGTGGTGATGCACGCCTGTAATCCCAGCCCTTGGGAGGTGAGGCAGGAGGACTGCTGCAAGTTTGAGGCCATTCTGAAATACATAGTGAGTTCAAGGCCAGTCTGAACTATATAGCAAGACCCTGTCTCAAAAAAATAATAATAATAACCATTTCTGATCATCCCCTGCATATTGATAGAGCCGGACAAGTTATTTAAATAAAAAATGAGTGGGATCCAGGAAACAGGTAAAGGGACTTGCTGTAGATAATTAGTTATGACAACTATTTTGTTACAGTAAAGGGGAAGGCACCAAAACAAAAACATATACAACTGGTGAAGCAAAACTAATAAGCAAGTTGTAATCTGACTGCATATGTTTTCTCTTTGAAATACATCATGAATGAAAAATCCACTGGAAAGTGAAGAATGGTTGGGGAATCTTGAGACTGGAGGAAAGAGAAGAGTATTAATCAGCTTTCCCATCATCTGGATTAAGTACTTGACTCCTGCAACTTAAAGGAGGAGAGGTTTATTTTAGTTTATAGTTTCAGTGAGTTCAGTACATGGTAGGCTGACTCTCAGACACAAACAGCATGGTGGAACAATCTGAGGGAGGAAAACTGAACATGTCATGGCAGCCAGAAAGCAGCAAAAGAAGAGAGGAGCAGGGAAAAAAATACACCCTTGCAAGTCACACCCCAGTGACTCACCTCCAACCAGGACCCACTTCCTAACAGCACATTCAGCTACCGACTTCCTCAATGAATGGATTCACCAATGAGTATAGTTCCTTCTTGATCCAATCACCTTACAAACATTTGGGGGGACATTTTAGATAGAAAGCATAACAAGAACATATTAAGTAGTCTTAATTATTGGGAATTTGACTAGTGAATAGTTGTAGCTCTGTCTCTAGTGATGAATCCTCTGGTGGAAATTTTAATGATATATTTGAAGAAGTCACTAAGGGCAGTGGTATGAAGTCCTACTCATATATTTGCTTAAACTAATATGTGGTAAAAGAAGAGAGTTTACCCATGATTGGAGTTTGATCATGATAGGAAAATGGGAACAAATTTTAAAAATTTGCAAGTGAATTGCTTATTTTGTTGAACTAAGGATTCTAAAGAAGTCAAGGAAGAAAGGTTTAGAGTATTCTAAACAGGAAGCAGCAACTATTAAAAACTGTAATGAGCTTAAACAATTAGTGAACTAGTAATAAATAGTTACACTGAAAAATGGGATCTGGTAGCGTGGTGGATTGATAACTGGTGAGAACTTGTAATACCTGCTGAACTGAATCTGCATCATGTGGGATATGGATAACCCACCTGAGGATTGTTGCTAACATAAAAGGGAGAACCGGAGAGGAAGAGTAGTGTTGTTGGTTCTCCGTGGTGCTGTTGGTTCTCCTGTTGCCATTGATTCTCCTGGAGGAGCTTGTCAAACTTCTTTCCTGATAGGAACTTGGCAGTTCTCATTGTCAAAGGAGCTCAGGACCTTCTTGTTTCTGAGAATGGCCATGGTTCACTTTGGGGGAGCTCTGATCCTTACTTTAAGCATCACTTCCTGCGTCTGGAGTGGAAGATGTGTACTGTTCAATCTCCTGGAGAACTTTGTCATGCTGGCTTTCTGATATAAACTCGGCTGTTCTCATCGTTGGAGCAGCTTAAGACCTCATTGTCGCTGAGGATGGCTGTTGTACTCTTCGGAGGAGCCCTGGTCCTTATATTGAGTGTTGCTTCTTGGCTCCAGTCAGCCTGCTGGCACAGATCCTTCATCCCCCTGGCACAGACTTTCAAGCTTCCACCACCAACCTTTGGACCTTCCCAGGGCAGGTCCATGAAACAGACTTGGATGAGACATTATTATGGGTTTTAGGCCCTCAGCTGGACTCATGCGGACACTGCCATGGGCTCCAGGCCTTCAGCTGAATTCTTTGGGTCTTAGTGTGTGAACAGATTTCCTACACTCTTTCTTTTGCATTTGACTCTTTGGGACTTTTATAAAATAATTCTATAAATTTTGTGTCCTGTATTTTCTTGTTCTCCTTCCAAACTCTGACTACAACAGGTGGTCAGAAGTATGAACTAAAAGGTTAATCAATTTCTCTGGGTTCTGAGTCCACCCTAGATCTATAGATTGAGCAGCCCCATACAACAAGCTATGAGAATTAAGAATGAGAAACAAGAAGAGAGCTGTTACCAGAGTACGTGTGAATGAATTCTAATCAGACTAAATCAACAGATGACAGATACGTAACAGAAGTTTCCTTGGTAATGATTATTTCCAGGACTTTAACTGGAGTTAAGGGCAGAAAAAAGCTCTCTTTCTCTTAGATTGCCACCCCTGACTGAATGTACCCATTAGGAAGTGTTTGAAAATGAGAATCAGAGAACACCAACACAATTAGTTTACCAAATAAAAATTAAAAGTTTGCAAAATATAAAATTCATCGCCAAAAATTTTGTAGGGGTATTTAAAACAGAATTTCTTTGCATTTATCGTGATTTTTTTTCTTTTTCCTTTTTTTTTTTCTTGTTTTGTTTTTCCTGAGTTTACCCTTTGGCAGTAAAATGGCTGTACCAGTTCCCTAAGTCACGCTGTCCTATAACAACAGATAGATGCAAAAACTAGCTCTTTATTGAGATCTCTTTATAACTGATGAAAAAGCCCTGGCAATTGACAGCAACCTGCTCAGAATGCCAAAACTCTGTTTTAAGCCCATTCCTGAAACATTTATTTCTGGCACAGGGAATAGGACCACTAGGATTGACTGAAAGCAATCTTAAAGGAACTTTTACTTTCTTATAAATGAGTAAATGTATGAAAAAACTACAGTATCAAAAAAAAAAAGCGTATGTGTAGCTAGGAACAGACTGAAAATGGGCTTTATTCTGTGTACAACAATAGAGAACAGGGTTTCCACAGAAGAAAACAGAGGCAAATTTATTGGAAGGATGATCACATACAGTATTTATTGGAGGGTTTTAGATGACATGCCAATAAGTTTTTTTCACGGTAAACCTCATATGAATTAGGTTGTACTACTTGCAGCCAAAAATGCACTGGCTGGTTTATAGAAGCATCCCTCCAAATCAGACAAATCTTTATTTTTTATCTATATGCATTTAAAAATTAGAATTCTGTAACTCTGTTCTATACATTATTTCTTATTCTCTTTTCTTATACATTCTCTTTTTCTTACTTATTGCCTTATGTTGCTCTCCTAACATTCTACTGTTCTGCCTTTTATATCGCTCTCTCTTAAAATCTTGACTACCTCAAGATTATGTTTCAATAATCATCTCTTCTTAAAACATGTGTTTTGGTTACTTTTTCTTCATTGCTGAGACAAACACCTGACACACAAAGTGAAGCAAGGAAAGGTTTATTTAGCTTACAGTTTTTGTGGATTTCAGTCCATAATCAGCTGGCTCCAAGGCAAGTGGCATGGCACTGGGGCAACACTTCAAGGCAGCAGCCAGAGCAAAAGGGGGCATCCGCTCATGGCGGCTGCAAGTGGTAAGAGCAAACCGCGCCAAAGAGAGAAAAACGCGCCCATTCCGACCTTACATTGTATGTCGGCTCCACCCCTGGGCGGGTGCAGAGCTCACACTGCCAATCCCAGTGCTACACAACGAATCAATCATAAATGTTAAATTCAGCCTCTTCCATAACTACATGAGACTTGGCGGGGCCATCTATACACAAACCATAACAACATGTCCCCAAATTCTTAATTTAGCATGATTTCTCCTTCATTTGCACTCTGAAGCAACTCTGCTCAGCATTTAAAATACACATGCATCTTACTAAAATATAAATTTGAAACAGTATCAGAGATCAATATTTTTAGTTATTTACATAATACAGAACCAGAAAACACAGTGAAGCTACATTATGTGATTTATGCAATGTGTAAATTAGAACTGGGGCCTAACACTGATGGACACAGTCATGTGTCTCCCCGTCTTCCAGGTACAGCTCAATGTGCTGTCTCAAAATATCATCTTTTTCTATGTCTCCTTCAATTTATAGTCTCAAATGGTGCAAGTATTGTCTTAGTCACTTTCTCATTGCTGGGACACAATTACCTCACACAAGGTAAGAGGAGAGGTTTATTTTAGCTTGCAGGTTTCAAAGGTCTCAGTTCACAGACAGCTCCAAGACATAAAGAGAATAGGGAAGGACCCATGGACAAAAACTTCCTGTCACGAGGGACAGGAAGTGAGATACAGGAGGAGCTACACCCCCAGCAAGCCTCCTCCAATAGCAAGGAGGCTGTAGCTCTTCCACGGTCCCCATCACTGCCCACAAGCTCTGGCTTTGAGCACACGAGGCTTTGGGAGAGATATTCAGATATAAGATATGCTTTTTATGAGTATTCAATTAATGTTTGCTTAACGTATTGTTTAAAGTATAGATTCAGATTTATTCATGATTGCTGATAGTCCAATAGCAGATTGTTTGCAAAATCAATATAGATGGGCCAGTAGTATTCATCTTTGTAAAAGTACCTACTGGGTATCAAAAGCAAATACCTCATAGTCATTATGCCAATTTATACTGAGTAAGCCATTCTACATATCCTTTACCAAACAAATGAAATAATTTGATGAAAAAAAGATTCAATCTATAGTTTTGGTGAAATAAATACCACATGCAAGGAAGAGATTACTGAAGGAAATTAATCTCATTTCCTCCAAATAAAACTTGAATACTAGTGAAGAAAATAGTATTCTCATGCTGTGAAATTATACAGGGAGAAATTAGCATTAATAATATATTTATCTAAAGAATGAGTTAGTTTTCTTGTAGCTGTGCTACTTAAAATCTGGAGACAGAAAGATAGAAAGAGTTGTCATTCTGTCCTAAAAAAAATAGCCTGCAACTAAAACTAGGTTTTAAACTTATCTTCACTTTGACAATAGAGTTAGTGTCTTATTATATGCGAAGTTATAATGGCACAAAAAAGGACAGAAAAGGTACTTTCCTTATTAAATAGTCTAGCAATCTATAAAGGAAAAAAAGATCATTTCATGAAGTATTTTTTTGTAGTTGTTGATTGTTTGTTGCAATGCTGGGAATATAACACAGCTAGACAAACATTCTACACTTATTTACACTCACGACTCTAAAGTGCTTCTTAAGGTCTAACTTTAAATCATTCATTAGAACATAGTCTACTGTGCTATATGCATGCACCACTCCCAATGATGAATGTAATCATTATGAATTGCAAACTTGTACCAGTAAAAATTAAAATTAAAATCACAAAATGTGTACTTCAAGTTACGAGGTATATTCCTTCACTTTCTTTAAATGAAATCTTTAAAAGTAACAATTCAATTAAAATCTTTCATATTCTGTTTTTTAAAAACTATTTTTTTAACCCGGGATCAAACTCACAACCTCATGCTTCCCAGGCAAGTGCTTGTGCCACTGAGCTAAACACCCAGCCTTTCATAATCTTTTTCTTATGTTCTTTTAACACAAAACAAACCAACAATAACATGTGAGAAGTTCTTATACGGTCTTTAGTGAGAGCAGTTTTTTCTGATTAATAAATGAACCATGAGCAAGCAATAGCAATTCAGTAGAGGATAAGACAACATTACTTTTTAGAATATTTTTCCTGGAATTTGCTCTGATTTCAACACAGAAGTCTTTTTATATATTTTAAAGTAGGGTGAGGCCTGCTTTACCTTTTATATACTTCATCTTTAATTTTTCATTATTGGCTCAGAAATAAATTTGTATGTTTTATTGTCATGAGCTTTTTCTGTACTCCATAAAGGTGCAGAGCTCCTGAGTGTCATAGATATTAGTCATGGTAAAAGAGTCGAAATTAAGTTATGACTTTATGAAGAGATTTGATTACATGCCATACTTCAAGTAGAAGATTTGAAGATTAAATTGCTCACAGAAAATAATATGGCAGGTTAAATATATAAATAGATGCACGTGTACAGAGAACAGACAGATGCAGAGATAGACACACAGAGACACAAAAAAAAGAGAATAGTATGAGCATTATAATCTTTCTCAATAACATTAGACTCTTGTTTGTACTGACACATATTTTCTAATATTCAACCATTATTTTGGATCTCTTTCAAAACTGCAAAATAAAGCACCACTTGCTAATCAAGTGAAATTTATTTTTTTAATCAGCAGCATCCATCATTTATTTCAGTCTTGTTGATTTCTTTGGGTCTAGAAACACTTACTGTTCTTTCCATTAGCACAGGAGAGTCTGTTCCTTCCTCTTTAAAACTTGATTCCATACCGATCACATCCTCAATAACATCCTCCATCTAGCAAAATATAATACATTTAGAATATTGTGCATAATGACAAAATAGAAGCACTGTCTGAAATCACAGAAGATTCTAATAATCTCTAAAAGTTTTTAGACTGTTTAAAGTTAAGATGTATAGATGCCTATAATATTT
>RJWT010035024.1:0-13524 GCA_004365215.1 Cuniculus paca
ACAGAGACACTGTATCTCACTGCTGAGCTCCTTCCTCTGGCCACTATCTGCCCCCACTGTGCTTCCTGGCTCCCATGAACTAAACAGCTTTGCTCTTCCATGCCTTTCTACTACAATATTTATGCCTTAGAGCTAGCCTATCCTTGACAGAAACCTCTGAAACTATAAGCCAAATTAAGTCTCTCCTCCTTTAAAGTGTGTCAGGTGTTCTGTCCTGCAGCAAAGAATCTGACCAATAAACTGAGTTTTGATATTTTCTATTGTACTGCCTATATAAGTGCTTCAGTTTTTACTCCCATCAGCATATCAAGATCATCTGTATAACTTTTAACCTTCTCTTAGACTCCTTATAAATAAGGTTTCAGAAGGTAGTCTGTGACCATGCCCTTACTATATCTTGAATGGTCTATACTCACTTCTCCCTTCATTGCACTGAATCCTATCTTGTCTGTCTGGCACACTCATTTCTCAGAGCTAGGCTTTATTCAGGTGTCATGTTCTCTTGATGCTTACTGTGACTGTTGTATTAAGATTTCAACTCCCATCAACCCAACTCTTCTTACTTAATGGCTTTCTCCTAAGCATTAATAATCCTTCCAGTCTACTACATAATTTAATTATTTGTTGTAATTTTTCCACTTCAATTAGAATGTAAGTTCTGTCAGGGCAAAGATTTTTGCATGCTTGATTCACTGTTTTATTCAAGCATTAGAGTACTGCTTGGTATATAGTGCTTATAAATAACTATTGAATGTATAACTAATGATTAAATGAATAAAATGCATATATTTGTGTTTGCTAGTCATGTACATCCAAGCTTTTTCCACCTAAGCTGTATGATATTTTAGTACTTGTCTTGGTTACTTTTCTCTCTTGTTGCTGAGGCAAAATACGCAAGGGAAAGAAAGGTTTATTTAGCTCACAGTTTGTAGAGGTTTCAGTCCATAAATCAGCTGGCTCCAAGGCAGGGTGGCATGCTAGAGGGGTAACAGTTTGTGCTGGTAGAAGATAGCAAAAGCAAAAGAGGAGAGAGCAAACCTCTTTTCCTCCTTTATATTGTATGTAGGCTACTTGCCTTTGGGTGGGTGTAGCACTCACACCATATCTGTGCCCTCCTCTTGCACAGGCTCAGGATGTTTACAAAATGAGGACTCTGGCCCCCTGCTGAGTCCAGCCAAAAATACTGTAATTCCGTTTCCAGAGGTGAGGATATGAAAACAAGAGGTCCATGTTTAACAACCTGTCTTCAAAAGGCGCCCCGCCCACTGCCACCCCATGACAGCATGAGGCTTTGGGGCAACATTCAGATACAAACCATAACAATACTCTCCAAGTTTGTCTTCCTCTTCTTTCCTATTCAAATCATAATAGCCCACACCCCATACCATGAAATAGAGGTTTCTTTGGAAAGATGGGAGAAGCTACTTTTGTCCCATTTTATCCTTAGTAGGTGAATATTTTTACCTCCTTCCAATGAGGTTATTATATTTCCTAACATTGTAGCATATGGGATATCCATGGACAGTAGATGGTTTTACAGTAAATCTAGGCCTTTTTGGGCATTTTAGCATCAAGCATAGTATTAAACATGAGTCCCCATTACAGTGAATAGCACAGTGACAAAAATTTGCAACTGTCAGCAAAGGTAATAGAAAAGTCATAGAAATATAAATTATTTCCAGAAAAAATGTTACTGTTTATGCATTAAGATAATTTTGAAGACCAGTGTCATTAGCAGGATCTAATCTTGAAGAAAATATTGTAGTATTTGTTAGCAATAGCAGACCTGGCCAGAGCTTCTTGTTATGATTGTGAGGGATGTAAGATACTTCTCTGGTCTCAACTGATACCTCACTCTTTCTGCCACATTTTCACCTAGGTTACTGTGTAAGAAAACTTTATGTGACCAATGATGAGACAGGGTCAGAGAAGTACAGGACCTACAAATAAGCTCAGTTAGTGGCACATTTATTTTTCTTTGTATAGATTGGCTTTTGTGGAAGAGCCAGTCACATAACAGTGACTCAAGTTACCTCATGGGTCAAGACATTTTGTAGAATAATGTTCAAAATTAAAATATTTACACCATTAGTTTTCCTCTGATGTATAAAAGCCAACTAAAAACAAGTCTTCAAACTGAGTAGTTTCTTTTCTAGTTCATTACTAAAGAGAACAATTTCCTCTTACTCTTTTTCTCAATAACTGTTTGAATTGACTTGAAATTCTACATTAACAGTTCTCCATGCCTAACAGAATGGGGACAGAGATGTTTTTCTATTGCCTTATCCCTGGCAGTTACCATAAAGTGAGATCTATATTCATCTTGCTCAAATCTCTGGTTTCTTCATGAAACAAATTCCTAATAATCAAAGTTAAGCATTTTCTAAAATTTCTTTCAACTACAGAGAAAAGGATCAAAGATATTGAATGATTCAGTGAATTCTTAAGGTATTAGGCATTGTGGAAGATCACTGTTGTTATAATTTTAGTTCAGTGTCCCTCAATCCCCATGTTGACCAACCCGTGATGATATAAGGAGGTGGTTGATTTTTTAGGTGATAGGGCTAGTGGAGGATGTGATCTTGAGAGAGATATTAGAACCCTTACTTCACTCTTTCTTTGCTTCTGGCTACTATGAGGTAAACAGTCCTCTTTCACACACGTTCCTGCCATGATGTACTGTACTGCCATGGGACCCAAGCAACGAGGTGAGCTAAAATAAACCTTTTCTTTCAAAATCTGATTACCTTATTTATTCTTCCACAGTTATGGAGACTTTAACTGAATATTGACACCCATAGTAACATGATTCTTTAAGGGCAAGATCAGTGATAACTCTTGATGTGGCTACTTCTATGCCATCACTAAGAATTCTAAGCAAATTGTTACATACTCACTGACATGTGCTTCAGAGGATTGAGCCGTGTATTGAAAAGACATTAGCTGAAACTGTCTGTATGTCTGTGATCACAATTTTACTTATGTAGAAAGGAACACTGAGACAGATTTAAAAATTTGGACCCCTTTGCCATGGGTTTTCAATACCCCTCTGTAAGGGCAGTCACTTGAAGGAAAACAAACACAAACAGCAGGGAAATTTTTCTTCCTACCTAATGGTAGAGGGCATCAGGAGTGTTTTTAAACTACTGCTTTGAAAGCCATCCATCACTGCAGCAGTTTTCCCATAGATTAAGGACCAGATTTGCATTCTAAATGATTTTTTCAAACAGCTGCTGTAAGATAGCTTGGCTGTAAGTTAAGAGTTTGCATTTGATCATCTGCCAATGAAGATCATAAAATTCAGCCTGGCAACAGAATTTAGGAAAAGAGGTCCCTTCAGCCCAGCTGTGCTTATTCGAGTTAGCAGTATGTGTAAAAGGACTAGTGCAACTCCCTACTTCTCGGGTTAGCATGGAAGTGGTGTGCTACTGATGACATTGAGCTTAGTTCCAGGTGTGTTTTGTATGGTTTGGTTTTTGTTTTGTTTTGTTTTGTTTTGTGTGTACAGTTAAATCACCTTTGGTTGGGTATTTGGGTGGGAATATTGTATTATGCCTGCTATAGAAGTTATCTTACAGTGTTAATGGAACATTCTGTTCAAATCTTTTGGTGATACCTAGATAAATGACTAAGACTAATGTTTCAAGTTTTGTATGTAGTCCACAATACAAGTTCAGATGAGAAGGGAGTTATTTTTAGGCTATTGCTCTACCTTTGTGAAATTGAAAAACTAGGGAAATAACATCAGACCTATTAAGTTCTTTAAAAAAAGAAAAAAAAACTTCCATGAGTCTTAGATTCTGACTAAAGATTAAGGGAGCTGTTATAAGCAAAGCAACATCCACAGTAGGCATTTGGTGTTAATTTTCTGTCTTCTTTATGTTTGGTATTAACATGAAAATAGGAAATTACAATATTTAGTATCTTTCCAAAATACCAAGTTAAGTGACTATAACCAAGATTACTAGGTATCCAATATTTCTTTTTTCCTCAATAATATAACTGACTGTTAATTGAATTCTGCCAATGTGTTCTATATTTTTGGCTAATATGCCCTTCGAGGAGAGCTTTAAACATTCATATTAATTAAGTTAGTCTAAAGTATAGACAGATGATATAAATTAACTCTGAGAGAAATTTATATGTTACTAACTGACAAGTTGATTCTGGGTTTTCTCTTTCTTCCTTTTTAATTTTAAGCCACAAGATTTTATATGATACATGTGGATTTGATCTAATGTTTTTTTGAAAATGCTATCCTGTGAATTGCTGTTCAGGTATCAGACAGTTAGCATTTGAGTGATACATAGTGGATCATTATGTGGATACACAGCTACAGTTATAAATAAATATATATGGCACTTGCAGATTTGCCAAAGGTTTATTTCCATAGAATTTGTGGAAGGTGTTTGGCATTCAAATGCTGAGTACACCCAAAGCTCCTCAGAATTGACCTTTAAAGTCAGACAATTAACATAGAAAAAAAAAAACCAAATATATACATTTTTCAACTATTGGGCAATTGCTTAGTACTTGTGGCTAAATGGGGAAAAGTTTCTTGTGTCAGCAGTTCATTTGACAGGCTAATGATGAAGTGACTTCCTCCACTCATGTTAAATGGTGAAGTGCTTATTTCTCAGTCCATAGGGAAGATTTAGAGCTGTGACTTACAGGATGAGGGCCACCTGCTCTTTCACTCAGGGATGGTTAAGTAGTACATCAGTAATTTCAGGGTCCTATGATGGCTTGTGGCCTTGTTTGTCACTGTAGCCTTATGCATAACTCATCAATTTATGACAGTGATTATATCTGTCTTCATGGAATCCAGACTCAGACTATGAATCACAAAATTATTAACCCTCGGATATCTGGAATTACATGAGGTATTTGCATGAACTCTTCCAAAGCAGAGACAAATAATATTTTGGCCTTTCGGATGAATTTTTTGGGCTCTTTTCCCTTGTACAATTCTTTGATTTGCTACCTTAATTGTGCTTCTTAAATGTGACAGTACCTGGAATAGTATGTGACCATCAGTAAGTGCTGAATAAATTCAATATATGCTGAAACGAATTGAACGCTCCTAAGTAGAAATGTGAAAAAGATGAACCTGGAAATTGCTAGATGTTTTTTATTTGTAATATTGATTCATCATAGTATCTAATAGTTAACTGACATATGTAAATTAAGCCTTCCTTTAATGCTGTCTACATTTTCTTCAGATATGCAATGTAAATTATTTCATTTTTAAGTAATTTTTTTATCCGACTTTAAGAACCCATATTAGAACTATAGCCACAAAATAAGCAAGCCAAAATATCCCATTTTAAAGGTTATCTTAAAATCTAATTATCAGAAATCTATATTTAGTTAAAGGGAATGGTAAATAGACCTACATTTTTGCAACTTTTAGTCAGTACTCTGTATTATACTGTCTATATTTGTGTTTTCATGAATGGCCTCCCCCACCACTGATAAGATTTACAATGGATGTATGGGAAATATTAGAGGTTTCTTGCATCAACATAAGAGTTTATTATATGACAATACAGAAGTCTAAAGTCTAGCAATAATTTCAATGACCCTAATACTTCCCATCTTTCTGCTCTGCCACTCCCAATTCTAAACCTGCCCTCATGGGCAAAATAAGGTTGGTTGCAACAATTCTAGTCTTCACAGACAAAAGCATATTAAGAGAGAGAAGCACGTTTTGTCTCATGGCTTTCTATTTTCTGTTTGAAATAAACTTTAAAAAGTTTTATGCTGGCACCTAATAATTTATGGTAGAAAATGTGATGTTTCGATTCATATTTACCTTGTTTAATGGTCAAGGTAATTAGCGTATCCATCACATTTAACATTTACAATTCTGTGTGGTAAGCACATTCAGAATTGTATTGGTTACTTTTCCTTCCTTGCTGAGACAAACACCTGACACCAAAGTGAAGCAAGGAAAGGTTTATTTAGCTCACAGTTTCTGGAGATTTTAGTCCATAATTAGCTGGGTCCAAGGCAGGGTGGCATGGCACAGGGACAGCACTTCAAGGCAGCAGCCAGAGCAAAAGAGCAAAATGCAAGTTTTTCTTTATTCTCAAATTGTACACAGGCCGCCCCCCACCCCCATCCCCACCTTCCAGGTGGGTGTAACACAAAATGTCTTTTTTCTCTATTGCACAGGATGAGGATATTTACAAAGAACCTTGACTCTCTGCTGAGTCTCTCAGTTAAACTTTTAAACTGTGCAAGTTGACACAATGTATTAACCATAACATCCACCCGTTGTCACCTTGGCAACCAGACATATTTCTTTAAATCAGCCTTTAGATACCAAGATATGCTAATTTTTACCATTTTGCAACTTGAACGTTATAACACAGCTTAATAATCCTTAAGAACCAGCAGTAAGTCAATCAACATTTTGTCCGTGGACACCCAAAGACTCATGCATATCCCTCTATGCAAAAGGCATTTAGTCCATCTGCAAGAGTTGCCAAAGTCCTAACAGTTTCAGCATTGAAACAGTTTTAGCATTGCTGAAAAGTCTTAAGTTTTAGGTCTCTGAAATGTAAGGCAAACTCTTAGCTGTGCAAATGAAAACAAGGTTAAACACTTCTAGCAGGCAAGGGCAGGAGACAAACATTTTCATTCCAAAAGTTACAAACAGGAGGATACAAAGCATTGCCACAAAAGCAAGTCCAAAATCCAGCAGGGTAAATGTTAAATCCTATAGCTGCTTGTCCAGCCTCTGAAGCAATCTTTGGCAAATTATGAGCTCCAAAGGTCTTGTGTGGCTCCACCCCTATGGCACTTCTAGCAGTCACCGATCTCATGGCATCTCTCTTGTGCTGGCTCTGCTCCCCCATTGCAGGTTTCCTTAGATGACCCATGTTCCTGGCTTTTTCAAACTTTTGGGGTCTCCGGTGCACCTTTGGCTTTACACTCACAGTTTCACATACTGCCCTGTCAGGGGCACACTGTTTGGCCTCCCAGGTCCTCTGAAATTGGGGTGGAAGCTTTTTTAACCTTAGAACTTGTGCATTCCATGTGTATCTAAAACTAGTACCACGTGGATGATGCCGAGGTCTGCTGCTAGATGGAGCAGTAGCCAGACTTTTTTCTCTCTTGGCTGTAGGGGTCAAGCGCCTGAATCTCTGGGCACCCCAAACCCGACTGCAAGGAACAGATTCTCTATGCCGCCACCATTCTGGAACCTCTTGGGGCCTCTGCCGCCATTTTGGAACATGGTGCTGTGAGGCTTTCTCCTTAAGGCAAAGTCTTCCCCCTTTGCGGTTTGGAAGCTGCAAAGGTTCAAGACTTGCTGCTTTTTGCACAGCCTTCAGGCCATCTCTTCTATTTCTCTGTTCCTCAGCAGTCAAGTCTCAGCTTTATTGGAGCATCCTTTCTGGGCAAACTCATGTTTCAAATCACCCTGCTGGGCTCTGTGCTCTTGATTTGCGATATAAATCTGGCTAAAAGCCCCCAGCAATAGCCATGCCACGGCCTCAACATTCGACTGCCTTGATATTTCTTTTGCCAGATTAATCAGTCTACCATCTATAATCTCAGTCTCAGGCAAAGTCTCTGGACATGAGCAAAATGCAGACAAACTTTCTGCCAAGCCATAACATACATCAACTGGAGTCCAACACCCAATGCAGTCCTTCTTCTCAGCAGAAACCTCCTGAGCCTGGTTCTTACCAGCAGGGTTTCTATCCGCCTTTTGGTTTCCTGAGTTCTGACCAGAATCTCCACTACAGAACAGCCTAAGCTGTTCCAGCTCTATACATTCAGGTGACATATCTGAACCTTTTTAAACTCTTCCCACAAGCCATTTCCAAAGGCCCTTGAACCACATGGTCAGGTACAGTCACAACAACGACCCCACTCCTGGTACCAAATTCTGTATTGGTTACTTTTCCTTCATTGCTGAGACGAACACCTGACACCAAAGTGAAGCAAGGAAAGGTTTATTTAGCTCACAGTTTCTGGAGATTTTAGTCCATAATTAGCTGGGTCCAAGGCAAGGTGGCATGGCACAGGGGACAGCACTTCAAGGCAGCAGCCAGAGCAAAAGAGCAAAATGCAAGCTTTTTCTTTACTCTCAAATTGTACACAGCCCCACCCCACCCCCACCCCCACCTTCCTGGTGGGTGTAACACAAAATGTCCTTTTTCTCTATTGCACAGGATGAGGATATTTACAAAGAACCTTGACTCTCTGCTGAGTCTCTCAGTTAAACTTTTAAACTGTGCAAGTTGATACAATGTATTAACCATAACAAGAATTCTCTTTTCTAGATATTTGAAATGAACCTACTATTATTGTTGATTGCATTCACCTTGCTGTACACTGAAACACCAGAATGTATTCCCTGTATTTAACTGTAACATTAGACCAACTTGCCCATATTTCTTATCCCATACTCTCCACAGCTTCTGGTATCCACTGTTTTACTCTCAACTTCTATGAAAGCATGTTTAGATTCCAGTATGAATGAAATCTTGTGGTATATATGTCTCTCTATCCCTTGCTTATTTTACTTAACATGGTATCTTCCAGGTCTATCATGCTATTGCAATGAAAATATCTCAAGTTTTCTTATGACTGAATAACAATCTGTTGTGCATATATCTCTATCAATCTACCTATCTATCTAATATTTTCTTTGTCCATTTATCCCATGATGAACACATAGGTTGATTCTGTATCTTGGCTATTTTGATAGTACTGTAGTACACATAGGACTGCAGCTGTTTCTTCAACATACTGATTTAGTTTCCAACATACTGATTTAATTTAAAATCACGTGCTATCAACTCATTAGAATGGCTATTATAAAAGAAGCAAAAAAATTAAAATGCTGGTGAAGCTGCAATTAAATGGAAACTCTTGCATATTTTTGTCAGAATATAAATCAATACAGTCATTATTGAAAACAGTCTTGAGGGTCCTCATGAAGTTGAAAATAGAACTTCTGTATGACTCAGTAATCCCACACTACTGGGTATATATTCAAAGGACATAAACTAGAGTGGTTGAGGTGCATAGCAATATTGAAGGAAAGGTATAAACATTTATCTCCTGACCCCAAATTTGTGTAACCTCCCTTCCTATCAATATCCATCACTAGTGAAATATAATTTTTATATTAGCAAATTTTATGTGCCAAAGTCAGTAATTTACATTAGCTCTAACTCTTTCTGGTCTACTTTCTAAAAATAGATTTGAACAAATTTATAATGACCTGTTTCCACCATTTCAATAACATACAAAAAGTTTCACAGCCCCAAAAAAAAATCTGTGATCTACTGATTGATCCATTTCCCATATAACCCTTGGCAACTGCTGATCTTTTTACCATCTCCACAGTTTGGCCTTTTTCAGAAAGTCAAATAATGAGAATCATACAGTATGCAACAGCTCCAGAATGCCTTTTTTCTCTTCTAATATGTATTTGTATTTCTTCCATGTCTTTTTGTGGCATGTGGTTCATTTATTTTTAACAAAAATATTCCACTGGTTTTCATCTGCTTATTTTGCATCTGTGTTGTCTTTTTTGATGGAATCTGTTTTAAGATCTCTGGCTCATTTTTATTCAGGTTATTTATTTTCGAAATGTTGAACTATAGGATTTCTTTGTATATTTTTGATAATAATCATTTATCAGCTATGTTTTTGCAAATATTTTCTCAAGATGTAGCTTGTACTTTTATTATCTTAAAAATATGTCTTATAAACCACAGTTTTTAAAAATTTTAATGAAATTCAGTTTATCAATCCTTTCTTTCATCCATCATTCCTTTGGTATTTGAACTCTGATCAGCAAACCTAAGGATATCAAGGTTTTTTTGTTTCCATCTATTATCTTTTAGTGTATTTTACATTTAGTTCTGTGATTTATCTGGAGTATCCCCCTAGGTGTGTAATTTCTGTATCTACATTCATTTTTTAGAATATGCATGTGGAGTTTTTCTAGTTCAACTTGTTGAAACAACTATTGGTTTCCTCTATTACCTTTTATCCTTTGTCAAAGGTCAGTTGACTATATTTTTGCAGGTATACTCCTATCTTGTTATTTTTTCATTCATCTCTTTGTCTATTCTCTCAGAATAATAAACTTCTTGATTACTGTACCTTCACAGTAAGTCTTGAAGTTGGACAGTGTCATTATTTCAACTTTGTTCTGTTCTTTCAATGTAGTGTTAGCTATTCTGAATCTTTTACCTCTTCATATAAACTTTAGAATAATTTTTTTAATACCCACAGAAAATTTGGGGGAACTTTAGTTGTAATGTCATTTTATATATAATTTGAGAAGAACTTATGTCTTGACCTTGTTGAGTATTCCTGTCTATGAACACTGAATATTTTCATTCATTTAGTTCTCGTTTAAGTCTTTCATTGGAATTGTAGAGTTTTCTTCATATAGATCTTATACATGCCTGTTTAAATTATTATCTAAGTATTTTATTTTGGAGGTGCAATTATAAATGCTGTTATGTTTTGAAACTCAAATTCTATTGTTTATTGCTGATATACCAGAAATAAATTAACTTTTGTGCATTGACTTTATATTCTACAACCATTCTTTAATGGCTTATTAGTTCCAGAAAGATCTTATTTCTAATTCTTTTGAGTTTCCCATTTAAAAAATTATGTTGTTCATGAATAAAGACAATTTTATTTCTTCTTTCTCAATTTGTACTTTTCATTTTCTTATTATATAGTTATGATAGGCCAGAAATGATCAAATGCTGGTAATTTAATGTGACTCAAATTATGTATACAAACCAAATTGTGCCTTCAAATACTTGTTAGTTTTTGTAATGACAGTCCAGTGTTAGAGAAACATACTTGATTTGAAAGTCAGTTATCTCTTTTGCATGTTTGTTTTTGTGTACTGGAGATCAAACTCAGGGCCTCATATATGTGGAGCAACCATTGATCGATACCTCAAACCCTCACCTTTTTAAAAAATAGTGATCTAGAAATCTAGGTTATAAGTATTATAACCTCTCTGGAAATTGTTCCATGTGTCATAGTAATAGTTCGTCACAAGCAGTCATAGCTGTAGACATCTTATTTTGTGAGCTTATGGTTTTTAGATTCACTACTTCCTTCAGTGCTTATGATACCAAGATTCCTACAGACAGGAAATGGGTCTGGATTTTGATTTGTTTTTAAACACTCCAGTACTAGTATCTACATGGTGTTGAGTAAAGGGTCTGAATTCTAACATTTGACATAAAAGTGAATGAACAAATAAGCATGTACTGTTTCTTCTTCTTTCCCAGTGGGAAACTTTATAATTTCCAAATGTCAGAGGTGTTGGAGCTAGAATTGGAGCCCAGGTCTTCTAACCACAGAACCCATGCATTTTATTAAACATATCACCTCCTATTAACTATCACTAAAGAGAAGATGCATCTTTTTGGCAGTTTTAACTATCATTTTAATCTTATTTTTGAAAATCTTGGAGAAATGTGACATGAATCTGGGTATGGAAAAATTAAGAAGTAGGAATTGAAATTATGTATGTTGACAACCAAATTAACATTTAATTTAAAAAACAACCAACAAAAACCATTAAATCATAAAAATACAGATCCTATACATATTTTGAAAAACTCAATATGATGCCTTTCAAAAGAAGAATTAACAAGAATTGAAATGTTCAGGAAGAAAGAAAAAGTAACATTTCTGAGACATTTTATATTGTGTTCGTTTTTAAAAAATATATACCATTATAGCAGCATTTAATGTTTTAACTGAATGAGGTCTTTAAGAAAATCCTTTTTCTCCGTCTCTTCCTTTTAGTCTCAAGCATCCGAAAGAAGTTGATAATTAATTCCCTGCATCTTTCTACTACAACTTAAAGTAGACCAACTCTCTTTATTTTGTATTATGTAGACATAACAATTGTTCTTTGCAAAAATGTTTCAGAACAGAGCCATGTCCATATTAATGATCTAACCCCTTTCTAACTTGTTCATCATTCCCTTTGGATGGGGAACAAGTAATCCTTCTTTCTTGATTGTTTCTTCTTGATTTTCTGTTGTGCAGTGATCATCATCTATAATATCTCTGTAAATTGTTTCCTCTGCACTTTTCTGAGAGTTGACTATTATCTCCTCTCATTCTCTTTTCCTTTAGCTGAAATTCAATAGAGGAGGAGTACCTTTAATTCTTGCATCCACTAGGCTCTATGTAGAGGACTAAGAATTCTTAAATTCTGTAGAACAAAATACCCATAAATTTGCTTTGATCATGATGAGCATCTCTTATAGATGATCAAACATTCTTTGTAACTCTTCTTAAATTTATATTACAAAAACTACTAATATTTTCTCCTATTAGTTTAATTTAGATCTGATTTGTGGCAAAAAACATTTGAAGTTCTAAAAGGGCATGATCCTGACAGTTGACTTGAAAAAATAGGTATTCTTTCTATGGAAAAAGACCTAATGAGGTAAAGAATCTGGCATAGAAATTTCAAGATTTTTCACTCAAATTCAGTCAGTGCTGGAGATAAACATTTTCCTTATCAAGTTTGACCCTCACCAAATGAAAAAGAGCATGTACTATTTTAATTTTGCATATGAAGAAACTGGAGTTTGGAGAATAAGGAATTTACTCAAGGTAATACAGTCCAGGAGTAAAAAGTCAAAATTTAAACTCAGGATCATTAAATCCAAACTTAGTTTTATTTTATTAAACCTGGTATAAGACAATGACTAATGAGCATCTTGTAGACTCAGGTTATGATTGCTTGCATTCTGTGATGTATAAAGATCTATACCTTTCTTATATTTGTGCTCTTATTCAGGGCAACATTTCTTGTCTTCTTCATTTGAAGATAGAAAAGAAACCCAAATGAATTTTTACTATGAGTGTTAAGATCCAGAGATAAAATTCATGTAAAAATGAAAACAGAATCACAGTATCATATGTGTGTCTCCTGAAAGTATTTGTTTAAAAAGTTATAGTGAATTTTTACAAAAGGTTCTAAGTTTATGAGGAGAACAAGTGAACAGGAAAAGTGAAAAAACCTATGAAAGTTAGACAGTTGAGTCGCTGAAATTAAAGTAGTATTTTTTTTTACATGTATTGTATTAACATCTTAGGGAGTTTTCATCAATTGTTTGCTGGTTTCCTTAGGAAGTAACAGGGTCTTTTGATTTATTCTGAAAATCTGTTCATGTCCTTTTTCTTCTTTACCTTGACTTAAGACTGTTTATGTAGGGTTAGAGTATAATATTAGGTAGATGGATTTGTTAGTTCAATATAACTTGAACTGCTATACAAATTAGTCAAAAGATGTGTAATGACCCCTAACAAACTATGTGTCTTAGTTATTTTTTCTCATTACTGAGGCGAAATGCCCTATACCCAAAGTTAAAAGAGGGAGAGTTTATTGTAGCTCACACATTGTAGAGGTTTTAGTTCATAGTTGGCTGGCTTCAAGGCGGTGTGGCATAGCAGAGGGGCATCACAGAAGAGAAACAGTTCATGGCAGGCAAAAGG
>RJWT010035025.1:0-13556 GCA_004365215.1 Cuniculus paca
GAAGAAGAAGAATTACAAGATGGTGGCAATAGAGTACTAAGCCAAACACAGGGCCCTCTAACCACCCGTCCCTGTGCAAGACTACTTGAGTTACAGGTACTGTATCGTGCCAAATCTGTATTAATTTAACACTGTGACACATCAGATAAAAACATACAAACTTTATTTGATGCTCTAAATTCACAAAATTGATTCGTCAACACATTTACCTTAAGGATATAAATGAATTTGAATAATAAATGTGATTAAATTTATTTAGCATGTACAGATTCCTAATTCTTGGTTTATAATATAATATTTATTTTAGAAATGTGCAAAGTATTTAAACATACCAATTCAGGTTTAAAATTTGTCTTTTTACAGGAAAAAAATCATGAGGACTTATAGTCTTTTATATTTTCCCTTTACGCTATTTCATGGTTACTCATTTATTAGCTTGTATTATTTTGATATATTTACAAATACTTTTATGCTGTTTACATTGAAGCTACTAAAGCAAAATTAAATCTTTTTCTTGTTGAAATACTTTTTTGAAGGACAGAAAAAGTTTAAAATAGGGAAAATAAATATCTTTTTATTAAGTCAGACTTTTTATGCATAGGCATGAATATTTTCTTTTTTCTTGTAAGAAATGTAGTATATAGCTAGATGCTGTTAACTAAAGGGATTTAAGTTCAATTAAATAAAGTCCTTTCCAAATGAATTTGAGAGTTAGAGTAGTTCTCCTTTATAGGCAGGGAATATGGTCCACAACCCCCAGAATGTCTGAAATTCAGACTCTACATGTACTCATTTTTTGTTACCCATGGTAAAGTTTAAATTAGAAATTAGAAAAAAAATTATAAATTAGGCACAGGAAAATGGTTCACAGCAACTTGTCACATAACAGAATATAGAACTATAAAAGTTATGTGAATGTGGTCTCCCTCTCCCTCAAAATATCTTACTGTACCATAGATCTTAACCTCTGAGTGGGATTATTTCATTTATTAAGCCGATTACTTTCACCACTTCACTTAAAGAAAACACTGGGCAGCTTCTCTGTGGCATAGCTGAATCACCAGTACAATTACTCCTGTACTTTCAGGCCATTATGAGTTAAAATAAGAGTTTCTTGAACTCGAACATTGTGGAATTGTGACGGGTTGAGCTGGTCAGTCAGGAAGAAGGTTATGAAATGACCTTGGACAATTCAGCGTCAACCCTGGACAAAGGAATGATTCACATCTTGGGCAGGAAAGAGGCAGGAGCCACATAAGATTTCCTCACGCTACCAGAGCAGCACACCATTTAAAGCTTACAGATTGATTACTTTTGAGATTTTCCATTTAATGTTTTTGGAATGCAGCTGAGTACTATATTGTTTCCAAGGAGAAAAGAATAAGATACAGTTCTCTGACCATTAAATTAATTAACGCATTTCATATATAAGAATTACAATGACTTTTGTTTTTCTCCTAACACAAGTATTTTCTTGTAGGACAACCAAATACAAAGATTAGAAAGTTTTGCTTAATATCTGATTTTTGTTGTTGGTGGTGGTTTTTAGAGCCATTCCATACAAATCATTAAGTGATACATTTCAGAATTATCTGAAAACACTTGAACTACTCTAGATTTTTCAAGTCCTCCAGTCACTTGTGCCCTAGAATTATTCCTAGAATTATTCTTGGGAAATGTGAAGCTGAGTCCCAGGGTTAGGTCATCAAAGGCAGGAATCTCCTTTGGGACTCAAAGACTCTCTTATTTCTTCAGGATAGACTCAAATTTTGTGGTACCTAAAAGTTAGGCAAATGTTGAGAAGAGGGACACTTTTTAGTGGGCCATACTGCCAATTTTGTCATAAAGGTGCATTGTTGTGGTACATACCCACATTTATTCTTTAGAATATTTCTATAAATGAGCTATTAATTTTAATTTTGAGTTCTATTATATTAAACAATGAATCCTTAACAGGAAAAAAATCAAAAAAATAAAGTAGTGAATTTTAAATATTTATTATTTATTAAAAAAGCATCAAAATTTTCAACATCAACTGTGTTTTGGTGTACCAAGTCTAAAAAATAACAACAGAAATAAATTCCTATATGAACTACAATAAAAATACCAGTAAAACTATAAAAAAATCTTTACTTTAGCCGGGCGTGGTGGCTTACCCCTGTAATCCCAGCACTCGGGAGGCTGAGACAGGCGGATCATTGTGAGTTCAAGATCAGCCTGGGCTACAAAGTGAGCTCAAGGCCAGCCTGAACAGCATAGTGAGACCCTGTCTCAAAAACACCAGGGCTGGGGATCTAGCTCAGAGGACTAAGTGCCTGCCTGGCAAGCACAAGGTTGTGAGTTCAATCCCCGGTACCGCAAAAAAAAAAAAAAAAGTTTACTTCAGTTATCACACCTTTAGCAGTCTGCACACATGACAACAGCACATTCCATACACAGGTATCGCTTACACTGACAGCACATGTGCTTTGCTTTCTTAGCTTTTTGACATCTCACTGGTCTTGCTGTTTTGTCAGGAGGTTCTTATAATATTATACAATGTGTTGTTAAGAGAAACAAGATATCAATAAAATTAAAGTATTAAATTCTTAATATACATTGCACATTTACAATAAACTTCAACACTCTTACATCTGCTGTGTACTTGCTTATAAAACTTAAAATATAATTTCAGAAATAAATACCTACATGAACTTCAATGAAAATACCAATAGAATTCTTCAACAAAAATAATCTTTGCTTCAAGTTTCACACCAAAGGCAGTTTTCACACATGACAACTGCATGTTCCACGCACATGTCTTGCTTACACTGACAGCACGTGTGCTTACTTTCCTGTGTGGCAAGTCATTCCTGTCATCTCTCTTGTCTTCCTGTTTTGTCAGGAGCTTCCTACTATATTGTACAATGTACACATAGCAGGAAAATAAGATATTGATGAGATAAAATAAAATATCAAATATATAATGAATGCTTAGAATAGACATCAACATTTTCACATTAGCTGTTTACTTGCTTGCAAAACCTAAAATATAACATCAGAAATAAAAACCTATGTGAACTACCATGTAAATATAAACAAAAGTCTCCCACAGAAATAATCTTTGCTTCAACTGTCATACTCAAGATAGTCTTCACACAAGGCAACTGCATGTTCCATACACAAGTATCACTTACACTGAAAGCGCAAATGTTTTGTTTTCCTGTACTTTCTTGTAGGGCACAGTTGACATGTTTTTGGTTTTCATGTTGTCATAGTAGCTCTTTGTGATGCTGTGCCTGCCTGTTCACAGTGGAAGTGTGCTCCACAATTTTTTTGATTTAGTTCCCTGGGCAGAAACGTTTTGTTTTTCCTCTGTTGTAAATGATCTCTTATGAGCTCCAGTTCCAATCCTCTAAAAAATTTCTTGATGATATGTTGTATTTGTTGTTTTCTTTGTGAGCTATCAAACTATTTATGCCACACATAGTTAGGATCCAGTAAAACAACCTTTGGCCAACACTTTGTGTTTTGAGTAACATCATAGTGATATGTTGCAAGGTATCTGGTCTTCTGTAGTGGCTCCTTTGAGGGTCCAGCCCTATCTGACTGCCTATAATACTTCTAACTCAACCGCCTATAACACAAGGGCATAAATTTTGAAGGTATTTTGGCATACACAGCTTGAAGTTACACCAACCATGAAATGCTACAAGATGTTCATCAGCAGTCATGTATTCAAATGGTGTATAAATTGTTTGATAATTACCCACAAATCTCTCACAGTGGATAGCAGCCAGATTATCTGTTCTTTTTCTTTGTTGGCAGATGGTTTTGTCATTAAACTTCAGGCAATTTTGAAAGAAAACAAATTGCAGAGTCATTGTTATTCTACAAACCTCAAGTCCACACCCATTGATTTTCCAGAAAGCTTTTACATTCCTGTGATTACAATGAGAAAGCCCTGCAAAGTGCAGCATCTATGAATACTTTCAGTTCAGCTAGTGAGGTGTCATAATGAATACACTGTATGGCTATTGGTTCATACAAAATGTTTTACTTGTATTTCAGCATTTGTGTATTTCACAACATCTTATAGCATTTTGCCTGCTATAAACAATTTCCAAAATTGAATGTCAATGCTGGCATTCTGTCCAATAGATTTCACCTCTGCCAAGATCCTTGTTATATTTTTGGGCCTAGTTCTAACATTAGATCATTCCATTGGATTGTGTGGCCATTTCACAACATTTCGACTAGTCAAATATGTATTCACATTGCTGTTTTCTTTGTCATCTGAATCAATATGCATCATGCATTCCCTATGTCTGTATCAGTCAATTCTTGCTCCATTTCAGTCACAGGAACTTTGACTTACATGGCCAACATCAAAATCATTATTATCTTCATTATCTATGCATGAGTAATCTGATGATTCATTTTTGACCTCCTCTGAAACTTGCAAATCTGGTTTTATCATGCACCATTGTATTGAATTATGCTACTTCTACCAGAAAAATCAAAAGAAAGCTTTAGAAAGGAAGAGAAGAAAGAAAGAAAGAAAGAAAGAAAGAAAGAAAGAAAGAAAGAAAGAAAGAAAGAGAAAGAAAGAAAGAAAAAGAAAGAAAGAAAGAAAGAAAGAAAGAAAGAAAGAAAGAAAAAAAAAAAAAGAAAGAAAGACTCCCAAATGCACAACAATTTAGCAATGAGCATTTTATGGGTTAAACTCATCTGTTGCTGCTTTGGGTCTCCTGTACACACCTTGCCATTCTTCTGCCAAGTGGGTAAATGCAGATTGGTTTTTGCATTCTTCAGGTGCAGCTCATGTGAGTCATACCTGCATTCCATGATGGTAAAATATATGTTTACATAACAGATGAGTGGTGTGGGTGTATTTCAGTCTGTGTTGCTCAGGTAGACATATGAAAAACTTGTTAGAGCATTATGTGGTTAAAAATCGTAGGTTAACATTTTTGCCCATGTGTACACACCTTGCCATTCTTTGTATCAAGTAGGTAAACACAAAGATGACTTCCCATATTCCCACGCACAGATACTGAAACATACAACCAGCTACTGTTAGGTTTATTTTGGCACTATAAAGAGGTAAAAAAGAAAAAGAGGCCTTTATTAAGGAAGATGAGAGGAGTGCACAGTTCACTGGGGATGTTCAGGTAGGTCACTGGCTCCTCTAGCTGGAGACAAAGGGGTCAGAGGTATATATGAACTCTGGCCAGAGGTGGAGTTTGGGGGTGGGTGTTGATGTCTTAGGGACTAACTGGAGATTTCTTTGCAAGAAAAAAAAAAAAAAAAAAAAAAGAAGAAGTTGTATTCAGGGCTGAGGGAAGAAGAAGGAAGTTGTTATCAGAAAATTAGCTGCTGTTTTGGCCTTCACCCATGTTAGACCACCACCATAATGTTTAGCAATTTATATTCAGGCAGAAACCTTTCAGATACTATTATGCTAAAGTACAAATTTACAATAGAAAACTATGGGATAGGTTGTTGTAACCCAATGTTGTGCACTACAGGTAAGAAAAAGGATACAAAATTGAAAACTGAAATTTAATTACTACTGCTATGGAAGAGACCACCACGCCTAGGAAAGACCCTGACTTTTGGCTTCGAGGATAAATCTTCCTCTGGCCATGCCCCAGTTCTCAGCTCACAGTGGTATTCTTGATTGGTACAAGAGAAATTACCCCAAAACAGTGACTACAGCACTTCTTTGGAGGGGGAAGAATGAACTGTACATATTCTGAACAAGATGAGAGTTGTAGTCAGAGTTTGCAAGGAAAACAATTTAATACAGGGCACATAATTTATAGGATTTTATAATAGTCACCCAAAGAGTCAAATATAAAAATGTGCATGAAATCTGTCCATACACTGAAGACTCAACGAATCCATCGGAGGGCCTGAATCCCACAGCAATGTTTTGCATGAGTCCAGCTAAAGACCTCTCCATGTCCCCCACGAGTCCTGCTGGAGGCGTAGAGTCCACAACAACGTCTCATGCAAGTCTGTTACATAAATCTGCACTACGAAGGCCCAAGGGTCAGCAGTGGAAGCTAGAAAGTGTGCCGGTGGGATGAAGGGTCTGTGCTGGTAGGTTAAGAGATCTTCACTGGAGCCAGGAAGTGATGCTCAGAGTAAAGACCAGAGCTCCTCCAAAGAGAATCACAGCCATCCTTAGGGGCAACAAGGTCCCAAGCTCCTCTGATGATAGAAATAGCCAAGTTCCTATCAGGAGGCCAGCGTGACAGTCTTCTCCAGGAGACTGAATAGTGCACCATCTTCCCCTCCAGGGCTAAGAAGCAATGCTCAAAGTAAGGACTAGAGCTCCCGCAGAATGAATTGCAGCCATTCTCAGTGATAAGGTCCTGGGCTCCTCCTATGATGAAACCAGCCGAGTTCATATCAGGGGAGTCAGCATGACAGGTTCCTTCCGGGGAACCAACAGCCCCAAGGGAACCAACAGCAACAGAAGAACCAACACAACTTCTTCCTCTCTAGTTCTCCTTTTTATGTTTTGGCAACAATCCTCAGGTGGGCCATTCGCACCCAACACCACACTGATTCAGTTCAGCTATGTGTTACAAGTTGATCACCAGTTGTCAATTCAGGACAAGTTGATCCCTGGTCAAGTTGATAACCATACGCATTTCCTTAAACCAGTCTTCAGATACAAAAACATGCATATAATTGCACCTAACATGTTATAACTATCTGCATACAAATGGAAATGGACTAATTCCTTCACCAGAATAGAAGGTAAGTTTTTTTTAGTTGAGGTTTACTGTTATCATTTCACAACTTCAACATTATAACACAGGTTTAACAATCCTTAAGAACCAGTATTACACCTATCAACATCATATTGTATTAGAACCATACTAGGGGAGAAATTGTACAATTACAATCCTCTTTTCTATAGCTGATCATGGGGTTGTAGCTCATATTTAACACTAGCTTCTTCCACTACCTATTCTGTATTCCCTTGGCCTTCAGCAAGCACCTCCAGCAGGTCTTGGTTCTTTCCCTGGTGGAGTGACCCATACCTTCATTCCTGAAGGCTCTGGGCCATTTGTCATTCTGCCTGTATTAGGTTGTTGTAGTTTTCCATTGACTTTAATAACAGGGCATGGTAGTACTAAGAGGCACCTTGTGGGATCTCCAGCACTCCATATGTATTCTTCCTTTCCTCCATTATGGAGGAGTAGTCCAACTTCCCCTTTCCTCCAATATGGAGGAGTAGTCCAATTTCTGTGTTAATCACCCCTGACAACACTGTGACTCCCTTTTTAGCTTGTTTACTTGGGGGCATGAGGAGACCAAAATGACCAGGGGGAAGTCTTAGCCTCCAGTTCAATGGAATCATTGTTGTGCTTCCTGGTACAAGCCTTCCTCCCTCTGGAACTAAGACTTCTAATCTAGTGGAACATAAGGTCATGGGGACAGGAAGCAAAAATTTTGCTAGTGGCTCACTAGGGGCACTGGTGAGTAGTATCATTCCTACTTCCACCCCTTGATTCCTGGACATGAATCCTGGCTATGGGAGACACTATCATATAGTGGATGCTGATTCAAAACATATACAGCCTTTTGACATAGATTACCCCAGCCCTGAAAGCTATTGCTGCCTAGCTAGTGCTGTAACTGTCTCTTCAAAAGACCATTTCACCTTTCTATCAATCCAGCTGCTTCTGGGTGGTGAGGAACATGGTAAGACCAGTGAGTTCCATGAGCATGAGTCCATTGCCTCACTCCTTTGTCTATAAAATATGTTCCTCAGTCAGAGGCAATTCTATGTGGAATTCCATGAAGGTGGATAAGGCATTCTGTGAGTCCACAGGTAGCATTTGGCAGAAGCATACATGCAGTGAAGGCAAATTCATATCCAGAATATGTGTCTATGCCAGTAAAGACAAAACTCAGTCCCTTCCATGATGCTAGTGGTCCAATATAATCAACCTGCCACCAGGTCACAAGTTGATCACCCTGGGGAATGGTGCCATATCAGGGACTCAGTGTTGGTCTCTGCTGCTGGCACATTGAGCATTCAGCATTGACTGTAGCCAGATCGGCCTTGGTGAGTAGGAGTCCATGTTGCTGAGTCCATGCATAATCTCCATCCCTTTCACCATGGCCACTCTCTTCATGGGCCCATTAGACAATGACAGGGGCAACTGAAGAAGGAAATTGGCCACTAGCCATAGAACAGATCATTTTATCCACTTGATTATTAAAGTTCTCTTCTACTGATGTCACCTTTTGGTGAGCATTTATATGGGTAACAAATATTTTTACATCCTTTGCCCATATGGAGTGGTCTATCCATGTATGTCTTCCCCAAGTATCTTTGTCACTGATTTTCCAATTATGTTCCTCCCAAGTTCCTGACTATCCAGCCAGACCACTGGCGATGGCCCAGGAATCAGTATACTGTCATACATCTGGCCATTTCTCCTTCCAGGCAAAATGTGCTACCAAATGCACTGCCTGAAGTCCTGCCCACTGCAATGATTTCCCTTCACCACTGTCCTTTAGGGATATCATGTAATTGACTTGTATCCTCTGGACTGCCCTGGCTTGATTATGAATATACCACTTCCATTTAGTGATAGACTATTGCTGTGCATGTCAAACTACATGAAGATTTGGGGGAACATCCAGACACAAACCATAGCAATGAAGTAAGCAGACACAGTGTCTTGGTCACTTTTCTTCCTTGCTGAGACAAACACCTGACACCCAAAATTAGGCAAGAAAAGGTTTATTTAGCTTACAGTTTCTGGAGATTTCAGTCCATGATCAGCTGGCTCCAAAGCAAGGTGGCATGACACTGGGGCAACACTTCAAGGCAGCAGCCAGAGCAAAAAGAGCAAACAAGCCTCTTCTCTACCCTTACATTGTACTCCGGTCACCCCCTCCACCAAAACCTTCAGAGTGGGTGTAACACTCACAAAATATCCTTGCCTTCCTTCGCACAGGATGAGGATATTTACAAAGTAAGAACCCTGGCTCCCTGCTGAGTCTCTCAGTTAAACTTCTCAATTTCTCAAGTTGACACAATGTATTAACCATAACACACAGGCTCATTTTTCTGCCTGCCTACTTGACACAAAATTTAAGACAGAAGCCCACGTTACAGAAAAAAAATCCATTCTCTGAGCTACTCGAGCATCCACTTGGGCTGAAGTTGGTCTTTCTGAGCCTTCCCCTTCAGGTGGTGACTCTTCCTTGTCAGGGTTTCCAGCCAACCACAGAGGACTGCCTTCTGCCTTCCAGGGAGCCCCAGACTAGACTCCTGGTCTACTGGAAACTTCCACCCCTGAAGCTATAGTTCTCAAAAAGAAACACACTTCTTGCCTTGACATAGATTATAGTTCTGATATAATCTGTCTTGGTTACTTTTTTCTAGTTGTTGAGACAAAATAGCTGATGCCCAAAATGGAGGAATGAAAGATTTATTTTTTAGAGTTTTGGAGGTTTTAGTCCATACTCAGCTGGCTCCAAGGCAAGGTGGCATGGCTAGGTGTAGCCATTCATGGCAACCTGCAAGCAACAAGAGCAGAAAAGCAAAAGAGGAGGGGAAAACATGCCTTCTTCCCTCCCTTATATAGTATGCTAGCTCCACCCCCGGGCGGTGCAGTACTCACACTGCTAATCCCAGCACTTGACAAAGAGCCAATCACAAATCCTAGATTCAGCCATCTCCATGACTGTATGAGGCTTGGGGGGCCACCTAGAGATAAACTATAACACAATCATATCTAAACACAAAACTATGCCCAAAGGGCACAGGTTAAACACACTTTCTGCATATTGCATCTAGCAAATCTCCTTTGATTAAAAAAAGTTAAAGCTTATGCATTGAGTCCATCTATCCTGTGATTTCCTGCACGTAATAAAGGCAGAAGCTACAGCAAAGCAGGTCATGTGAATGCTTTCTAAAGTTTTTTTTCTGAATAATAAAGAACAGTCAAACACTCTGTGGTCCACAAAGAGGGAAACATGAAATTGTTGAGCTTCTCTTCTCATAAGCTTTTTAAACCTTAATAAAACAAATTTCTCAATTTAAATACTATCAGGTCAACAAATTAAGACAATTAATCACAGCTGTAGATTTTTGAAGTTATTTAAGCAAAATTTTAAGAGCTAACAATATTCTTTAGCCTAGATGTATGACAGCAACATTTGCCAGGCAGAAAGCAATACGACTATACTGTATCACATTATCATGCATGTTGAACAGGGAAGTTAAATAAGTACTTTGTTTCTTCTCAATCTAACAATTTACCAAAGCTAATTTCTCTATCTCCTAACCCTTCTGGAATTTGTTTCACTAGCATTTTCCTCAGATTAAGGACTAGAATTCCTTTAGGTAGAACCAAGAGACAAGAGAAGGTCTGAGACTTTCAGAGAAGAAAAAATAAGGATAGAATGAAGTTTTAATATGAGATATATAGTGATCTTCTGTATTGCCACTTGTATTCGCTTTCTCAGTGCTAGGACACAATACTGATAACCACAACTTTAAAAAGAAGAGGTTTAATCTGAGTCACAGTTGAAGGGATTCAGTTCACAGTTGGCTGGCTCCAAGGCAGAAATGGCATGGTGGAGGGGGCGGTGGAGGAAAACTGCTCAACTCATGGCAGGCAGGAACCAGAGAGAAAAAGAGGAGGACAAGAATACATCATTCTAAGTCATGCCCCAAGTGACCCACCTCTTGCAATCAGGCCACCGCCTTCTAAAAGTCCATTCAATTATGAACTCAGAAATGGATGAATTCACTGAAAAGTAGAACATCACTACAATCCAATCATCTTCCAAAACCCCATCTCTGAACCAGAGGCTTTGGGGGAACATTTTAAACTTAAATTATAACACCACTATTATCTGCACTTTTTGTATAATAAAACTGAAAGTCACAGAGATTATACTCATACCAGCAGCTCCACATGTGAAAGATGAGAATGAAAGACTTCGTAGCAATGCTACTAACCAGCATGCTCTACTGAAGCTAACTGTGGTTCAAATTTCTACCTTCTTCTTTTATCTTTATGGTGGTATCAGAGTTGTAGCCACTAACTAAAAATTTAAATTTATTTAACAAAGAGAAAGCGAACAATTATTTTTCAAATACAGTAAAACCTGGGTTCATGAGCATAATTCTTTCTGGAAGGATGCTTTTAATCCAAAGCATTTCTATATCAAAATGAATTTCATCATAAGAAATAATGGTAAACAAAAGAAAAAATGGACACTCAGATGATTCATTCCACAACCCACAAGTAGTCATATAAAAGTGATTATAGTACTGTAATATAATGCAAAATAATGAAGAAAATACAGAATATAAAGAAAAATATGCAAATTAATCTGTACTTACCTTTGAAAACCTTCATGGCTGGTGTGAGGGAGACAAAAGAGAGGAGGATTATTGTGCTAGCCCTTAAAAACTGTAATTTTATATGTTCACTATCTATTACAACTAATAGTTACTTTATTCAAATGTCACATTTAGTAAGCTGACTTGCTTTTAATGTTACTCACTTTAAACCCAAAAGTTTTGTTTGGCTAGGCTTTAAGGTTCACTAATTTGCTAAACCTTTTTTTTTTTTTTTTTTGAGACAGGGTCTCACTATGCCATTCATGCTGGCCTTGAATTCACTTTGTCGCCCAAGCTAGTTTCAAACTCACAATGATCCTCCTTGCCTCAGCCTCCTGAGTGCTGGGATTACAGGCATCTGCCACCACACCTGGCTGCTAAATTTTTTAAGTTAATTGTTTTCATTTTTGTCACCAAATATGTTTTTGTAAAATTCACTTGATATTTTTATAGTTTTTCTTTGAAAATTACTTACTTGTTTTAGTTCTGTTTTAAAGGGGATGTTCCATTTATTTTGATCAATAATAGCTTTCACTTGTCATAATTTTCATTATCTTCTTTTACATGTGTTTCATATTGAGTTAATCCTTCATTTTAATAACTTTATTTTTCTTATAATTTTAACCTTCTTTTTAGTGAATCATAAGTTAAAACCAAATCTGCTAAGAATTTAATTCCTAGATGTTTAACCATTCCCATTGCAATTTAGTATTAAATTGGATCCACAAACCTGGAAGGACTTCTGACCTGCATTTGCAGCTCTATCCCTACAGCCAGCTCACCAGTGTCCAAATACTCTTTCCAATTTATTATTTAAGTTCCCACTTTGTTACAGTATGGATCTTAAATGTCTCCCAAAGGCTATGTACTTGGCTATCAGCCTATGGAATAACCGGGCATCAGCAGAATTTTTAAGATATGAGGATTATTTGGAAGAAGTTAGGTCATTGTGGGCATGCCCTTGAGGGGGGAATTGGGGCCCCAGAGCCTCCCCTTCTTTCTCCTTCCTGACCACCAAGATGTGGACAGCTTTGCTCCACCACACATTCTCCGCCTATTAGTTGATGCCACCCACACCAGGTGGGTCTTCTCTCTTCAGTAAGTCCACCAACCATACCCAGAACTGCAATAAACCAATCAGTAGACTATGTTAGTGTCAAGCACTCATGATCCAGTCACTCCCAAAAGACCCACTTATGAGTGCATGAGGCTTTGGAGGACATCTAGATATTACCCATAAGAGCTGTATGTTCTTCAGTATGAAAAGATGCTTAAGACTTGGCTTAGTTAGTTTTCTCATTGCTGAGACAAAATTCCTGACACCCGAAGTTAAAAGAAGGAAAGATTTATTACGCTCACAGTTTGTGCAGGTTTCAGTTCATAATTGATTGGCTCCAAGGCAGACTGACATGGTAGAAGAGAAACAGTTTATGGTGGGCAGAAGGCATCAAAAACCAGCAAAGGAAAAGACACACCTCTTTCTTCCCCTTACACTGTATCCAGCCCATCAGGTTTAGGGAAGTGCCAGATCAATCGGTAGACTGATTTATTAATCGCCCACCCTTAATCCTGGCACCTGTAATCCGAACTTTGCACTGTGAATCAATCACACACTCTAGATTCAGCCACCTCTAAGAAAGCCCTGCCTATGACTGCATGAGGCTTTGGGCAGACATCTAGACTCAAGCCATAGCAAGACTTCACTGATGTTTATATTAGATGATTTTTCAGACTAGGGCTCAACATAGCCTCTCTTTTTTATTTTCAGGTTCAGAAACTTTATATTAAAGATGGATAAAAAGGATCATTAAGAAACGTATTCAGAACTTTGTGCAGTGGCAGTGTCATAGCCTAGGAGGTTTACCCAAGCTGCGATTATTGCTAGTAAGAGATGTACTCAGAATTTGTTGAAATTTATTTTTATATTAACGCATATGCTTAAATAAATATCTAAGTACCACATAATTGCTAATCACATGGAAATTTCTCTGTGCACTATGAAACCATGGCTAAATTATCTAGAAGCTGTAGCTGTTTAAAGCCAAGAGAAGTGGTACGAGGACGCACTAAGCCCAGTCTGATGAGCGCAATCTACTCCACTACCCAGTCTGAGCCAAGTCCCTGATTCAACATTAACTTAAATTTTGCATCATATTGCAGATGTTACTAGAAACATCATGCA
>RJWT010035026.1:0-13566 GCA_004365215.1 Cuniculus paca
AAGAAAAGGCTAAGCCCCTGTGTGGAACCATTGTGTGTGACTGAACATGTCAATCACCTAGAGGAATACATGTTTGGAGTAAGGACAGACAAGCAGCTGATGCTAAAATTCTCTGCTGGATTCCTCAGCAGCTTGATTGTGAAATGCAGATCTTTCTGCTAGATAATATAATAGAAGATATATCTTATATTCAGTGTACCTTTTCCTCCTATAATCTCAGAAGACATATTTTTATGAACCGTACTCTGCGTTACAACCAAACCACTTGGATTATAGTGGGTGGAGGTTACAGAGAGGGGAGGTAGATGGAAGGAGGAATTATTGCCATTTTTTATAACTAATGGGGCTCTGCAGATGCTGTCTCTGAAGAAAGATCTTACTTTACTGGATTTACCTGTCAATAACTTTGTAAATTTCTATCAGACATGGTATCAAAATAATGTACAATATTCACAGCTGAAGATGGAGAATATTGAATCTTCTCCCCTTCCTTAAATCATCCCACTCTTGACAGTTTTAGGCTGGTATTTTTTTTTTCTTTTTCTGCAGGCTTCTCTGGGAAGGGAATGTCTGTGTGGTCTTCTGCTGCCCCTTTGCTGATACAATGCCACCTAAAGGATTGTTGCTTTCTTCTCTTGAAACATTTCAGAAACAGTAGTTTCTGAGAGTTTACTTTCTTTTCTTCTACTTCTTTTCTTTTGTAAATGGATGCAACATCCATCCAAAGATAAATAAATGCCCTTAGACAAAGTCATTACAGTCTCTCTGGCAGGCAATGATGGTGACAGATAAGAGTCCCTAAAAAACTACAGTGAAGAGAGTTGGACAAAGATCTTTCCTTATACAGCTTATAATATGTTCCCAATAAGTTAAGAGAAAAAAAGACAAGCAATAACATATATTACACTGCTAAAAACATATGTATTGACCAAGAGATTAAGTTTGTTGGAGACCAGGCTGCACAGGGTTAAATTGCTGAACATGGAGGTCTAGCTGTGTTGGAAAAGAGCAAATACCTAGTGCTCTAAAGTCAAGATAACACCACAGCTGAGGTAGCCAAAGACATGGGTTACTGACACTCCCTATTCCAGAGTAATAAAGCTGCCAACCTTAGAAATCAAACAGTTCTTTTAATTGGAAAATTTACTGCCTTTGTTTCTCAGGGCTCCGGTCATTTTCATGGGCTTTGGGCTTTGATACCCTCCTCTTCCTGCACCACCCCCTTTCCAAATCTGTGGAATAAAATATGGGCTATCTGGAGAAGTTCTTTGTCTCAACTTTTTACGCTAAGAGTCTTTACTCCTAAGAGAGAGTTCTGACCTTCCTAGTATCCCCCAAATCACATTACTGTTTCTTTCATTTAAACTATTTGCTGTCCAATCATTTAGGAGATTGGGGCTAGGCCAAGACCCTGATAACTGGATTCCAAACAGGCACTTGAAATATTTGAATTAGGCTTTTTAACCTAAATAAGTAAGTTCACTCTGAGTGGAAAGGGTTCAAGATGGAGAAGGACTTCACAGGAAGAAACTTCTCTGGAGATGCTTAAAAAAGAAAGAAAAAGTCTTCCACAAGGAAGAAATGGTGAGTCTTCCCACTGTGAAACATGTATTCAATTATCCAAAAAATAAAACACAGGTCAAACCACAGATCAATTTTAGCTCTATTACAGAGTTTACCACAAGACTCCAGCCTCGGGTGTCAGGGTTATCACCCCCAGAAGCATTCAGAGCAAACTGGTTCAGTCTGAAAGGCCCAGAAAAAGCCACACTAAATGCTCAAGGGCTTATGTGCCAACAAAAGATGTAACAAAAATGCTATAAGTGATAACCAAATATAATTCATGGTTTCCTCAGAAAGGCACTATAGATATTGATAGTCGAGAGAAAGTTAGAAAAAATCTGAAAAGAGCACATGATCAAGGAAAAATTATTTTTCCTGAAATTTTCTGTTTAAAATTTGGTCCACTCAGTTTTAAATCCATTACAGAACTCAGTCAACAGCTCCTGCTTCAGACACAGAAAACAAAAACACTCCCCGCAGAGGCTTCCGCCCCCAAGGCAGAGACTGTGGGAAGAGCAGACTTTCCAGGCACAAGAGTCTTTACCAAGCGGTGAGTCACCACTGTCAGAGGCGTTTGCGGACAGACCAATTGGATCTAAAAGTCTAGGGAAAAAATGAGCCCGCACAAATCTATCTAGACGCATATAGATTCTTCAAGAGACCACTGAGAGCCAAAAGTGTGAAAACAGAAAGAAACCACCACTTCTTATAGACCCTGGGCAGGGGAGGGAGCCAGCCTGCTGGGCATTGGTCAGCTGCATGCAGCAGAAACCATAGAGTTCTGCCAAACCTAGAGCTGGGCCTAGACAGGGAAAGTGGGAGGAACCCAAATGCCTGTTTTGTCAAAACGTCATTTCAGCTGCAGAGAAAACACAGGCTGCGCAGCCTGGCTCAGGGCATGAGGCGGCCAACCTGTGTCCCAACATCCATTGGCAGCCATGGCTCCCTTTTCTCCTACCTCTGCCCACACTAGGCATCCTGGCCCAGCCCTTTCACACATGTGCAGGGTCACCGCTCTTATATCATCAAATGGCAGCAGCACTGGTGACCAGTAGCGAACTCGACAAGCACAGGCACAGCAACCCAGCAGCCAGCGACAAGCACATTCTTCATTCACAAGCGGGAGAAAAATTACCATAGTTTAATTAGCTTTTAAAAATATAAATAAAAATCACAGCTGGATTCTTAGAATGAGTACTGGGGTGGCATGCGCGCAGAGCCAGGGGGTGGGGCACAGGCCTGGCCAGAGCCTAACCAAGGGCACCAGCAAAAGGAGAGTCACAAAGATCTTAAAAACCACCTACACACTGGTCAAGATACAAAAATCAATCCTATAAAAATTCTATGTTAGGCCAAAATACACAAAAAGCCTGATAATCAGATTTAAATCATGAATTTTTTTTTATTTCACTGATCAAGATAATACAGCCAATAAAATACACAGTGATAAAAATCAGGTGTACACCTCTACCTGAAATTGCTATTAGTTTCTAACCAGGCTAATTCTCTATAATTTCTTTAGAGATATTTTTGCTGTGTTAAGTCTTACAGAGAGAGATCCCAGGAACGCTGTTAGGAAAACAAAAGGTCTGAGTGGTTGCCAAAATGTACGGAGATGGCTGAACTAGAGGCTGTATATATAAAGAAAAGGGACATAAAATTGCCAATATTCTTGACAAAATAAAATACAAATAAAATGATTATGGATAAAAGGATTTTATTCCTTTTAAGTCCGTATTATGAGATCTCTTTTAATTGACCTATAGAAAGGTTCTGACTAGTATATTTATAAATACAAACTTTTAAAATTATTTTTTAAATTATTATAGTTCAATTTGGTCAAAATATAAGAGTACACTGTGATTTTATAAAGAAATTACCCTATGTGTGTTTGTCTCTCCAACTTCTAAACAGTTGTTTTACTTTAGCTGAACAAATTTTTCTTCTTTTACATTTTTGGATTTTCAAAACAATAGTCTATAATTTGAATTGGTTTATAGGTTAATGTCATTAAAATGAAACATGCTTCTACCCAGGTTGCAAATGGATCAAAGTAATATCAAGATTGGTTTTATAAACTTAATGCATATTGTTGTCTGTGCATAATAATTTGATAGTCTTTCATTGGTCAAAATAATGTGTTAATTGTTGTGATCAGGTTCTCCTACATCATCAAAAATTTGAAATAATTAAACAAAAATCTCTGAGGCTGGAGAGACTGCTGGACAGGACTCCTTTTGTGAATAAAAACTCAGCTGCCTAAAAATATCTCTCCAGTCCTCATTCATTAATGGGGACCCTAGTAGTCTCCATAGCCCTGTGGGAGATACCCCAATAAATGTTGTTAAAATTTTGTGATATGTTTATATTGGTCATCATCAAAAGGTTAAGTCTTCTGTGGGTAAAACAGTAAGATTTCTCGTTAAAGGATGCTCTTCATGCAAAACTAAATTTAAAAACTAAAGTTTTCATATGACTATGACAATTTATTCCTAATTTCATGGTATACTAAATATATTCCTGCCTTCTGGATGTACAGGTCTTACAAAATGTAAACTAGGGTTATTTATGGTGATAAACTTTTTCTTTCAGACTCAGACATCTGCCTTTCTCTTGTGCTCCAGCTACTTGTGATAGGAGGCTCATGTCAAGCCAACATAAAGTAACCAGTCAAATGATAATTTGTTAGCAAAAACTTACGTGATGTGTATTTTATGTATGTGCCACTACAGTTAGAGATGCTTAGACATTAAATGGTCCAGACAATGTCACATACTTATTCAATGACATCCCATTATAGGACAAAAAATTAGGTGAGAGCTTCTTATGTACTAGATAGACATGATTGCCTAAAAAGGCTATTCTACAATAATAGAATAGATAGGGACTTGTGTTTGTTACAAATATCATCATAACTGTCATGCTAAAGTATTATGTATGACTTTTGACCTCAACTTTTCTCTGCAAAACTATAAAACTGCTGTCTGTTAATGTTCTACAGGACTTTAACTACTAAAACATCTGTGGCTAATAAAAAAATAACAGTTCTCTGGCCATACTTTATATTTCACAATGCTTGATATTCAGATAAAATTATAATTAAGTTCACTGCTCCTACTGCAATGCTAATGTCACTGATCTTCTCTTCTGGATGTTCAACAACTGAAGTTTGTAGACCAAAACTAAAAAGACAGATTGGCTAAGAGGACACCCATATTTTGTCCCTGGCCCTCTGATGTCAGTGAGGAAACAGGACATGCGCGAACTTTTCTGCAACATATTACAACTTAATGAGTCACTCAACCTTCTGAGCAGGGAGATTGTTGGACCACATAGGACAAAACTATATGGTATGTAGTGCGCCTAAGGAGGTCACCAGGAAAAATGTCTCCCAAGCTTTCACAGAAAGCAACTTGGTCAAGCAAAGGCTGTGACTCAACCAGATGGCTGACACTGACAGAAAAACTAGGAGACTCTATGCATGGCTCCAAAGTAAATCTGAGGAGACTTAGCTGACCTTGATAGATGGTAAAAGGTTAATTTTGATTAATACAGGACTCACTTTAACTCGGTCTTAAACGCAAAGCAAAAATGTATAACCAAAATATATAAGAACAATGCCATAATAACATGCTAGATATAAAAAAAAATTCAAATTGCTAACCCCTTCTGACAATTTCCAGCTACATCAGTAGCTGACCACAGTTATGGTCATTAAAAATAAAATACAACAAAAATACTTAAATTTGTCAGGTAAGATCAGCTGAAATTCGAAAGACTATGACAAAACATCAGAATCCATCAATAAGAGATCTAAGAGCCAATGGGTTACAATCACTATTCCACTCCCATAAAAACAATTTCTAGTTGGCTGTTTCTCAGACCTGCTTTTTTATTCTAATTCTCATGCTTTGATTATACATGCTCTAATTTCTTCCTATCTGAATAAAGTTATATTTGTGGACAATGTTTCTCTCCTAAACTATTAAGACGAAACCATATATATATAGAAACCGCACCGTGAAAATTAATTCCCATCAATACCTTTTGTCAATTTGCATAATACAGTAGGAAGTGGATCCACTTAATCCCAGAAGTGTTTTTAAAAGGAACATTAGTCGTCTGGCATTTAAGTATATTATAAATTATTATTTCAGCAGTCTTTAGCATCTAAAAGTGATTTTAAAGTGTTTTTATTCCCCCCACTGTCAGTGTACTGCCCACCCTGTCCCTCCTGTACCAACTCAGTGGACATCAGCCTTATGGCCAACTACAAAAAAAACCTGTACTCTTGGCTTATGGGCTTTTTCTTGACCCTGGAGCTTATTTTCCAACCCCTTTATCCAGGCCAGATATGGGCACCCCAGAGCAGCCCCCAGCCAAGAACAGCTCTTTCCAGGGGTTGTACAGATCTGAGCAGTGCACTAACAGTCCCCGGGGGTGAGAACTCATCACCCATGATGGACATCACTGTGCACTCTATGTTTCACACTCCTTAAGACACAAATGAGTCCTCTGTGCCCAGAACCTTGTCTTAAGGGTGCTTCTAGAGGAAAAATGAAAAAAATAAAAAACAAATTATTAATCAACCCCTGGGGAGTGTCAGCCAGCACTGACAAGGTGACTCAGCCTCACGTACTTTCCTGGGGGAGGACAAGAGGACAGATACACCCCTTCTGATCCAGCTTTAGTAGTCAATGCAGAAGACGCAGGCAGCAGTCATCTTTCTGTGCTCTGCTTCCTCACACTTGCATCATGTCTGGTTTATCTAATCAGAGCACCTTAGACAAGCAACATAAAATATCCCACACTGAAAATTAAGATGACACGATGCACAGAAGTTGAGGTTGTGGCCATCCCACTGCTGTAATTCCAACACGCAGTTTTCACTTACTGACCAGCTCTGTTTCTGAATTCGCCAATCTGCCACTTAGACACCAGTGAATTATTAAAAGATTATATCCTTTCTCAGCCATCATTATGATGCCATTTTTGCTTCTCTGACTATGGAGAACTGAAATCAAAAGTAAATGCAAATTAGTGCCAATTTAGTTGTGTTTGAGTCTCAAGCAGGGAACTGTGAAATGGTTGTGATAAAAGTCTGTTTACTCTTCCTTACCCATGGTATCACACTGCCACTGTTTGGTGAGTAAATATCTTTCTAAATACTGTTTTTTAACTGATTTTAATAGATTTTACACATATAATTGGCTCCCCAAAGCAGGGGTAAATGTGAGTCACCACTGTACATCTGCTGTTAGAGTCTACATCCTTCTTTACTTGACATCTTCACCTCACAGGTCATTGCATGGTACCACAAACTACAGTCGTTTCCTAGGGAGAGTGGCTTATCTTGTGATTGTATTGCAAGGTAGGTTTAGGCAATGAACGAAAATGTTAACTTATTATGGAAGCAGCTAATCATCTATGTCCACTGCTTTCAGCAAAACACAATTGAGGTTTGAATCAAGAAAGCAATGTATGATTGAAAAAGAAAGTCATAAGGATAGTGTGTTATGAGCTGGGGGTAATGATGCAAGCTTGTTGCTTCGCTCAGGAAGCTGAGGCAGGAAAATTGTAAGTTTGAGACCAGCTTGGGTCACAGAGTAAGACCTCCACGCACACACACACACGCATGCACACACACACACACACACACATGCACACAGATCATTGCTGAATTTCCAGTTTAGTCTTTGTTGTCTGAAGTCCTCCTTGTTCCAAGAGAGGAATGTATCATTTCTATAAATGCTATGCACTGTTAAGAAAGGCCCTGCCACACTGTTTGAAAACAATTAATGGAAAAGGGCACCCTATCTTGAGAGGAGAAAGAAGGCAACGTTGGAAATTTAAAGTCATTCAGCCATTCTGCTGCCCTTTATTAGCATTTTCATATATTCAGTAATAGGAGGAAGGAGTACGAGCTTTGGGTAAAACTACAAAACATTTATTCCCACAGTGAAGAGACAAAGGTTCCACTCTCACAGAGAACCTCATCTCGCTACCCCTCAATGTCAGGAGTTAAACGCATGACCTTAGGAACTTTAAGGTTCATCCGAACTTGTCAGTTGGCCCCAAGCCGCGATAATCAACTTTTCAATGTCAGATTCATTTACTCCTCGAAGAATCCTAAAATAGCCATTCTCTCCCCATGACTTTCCCCAGGAATTGGCAGCAATCTGCAGAAAAATAAAAAAATGAAACCGTTGAGTATCATATTTTGGTATTCTTATATCCTGTCTATAAAAATACTGGGAACTCATATATAGCTTTAGTTGCCTTCGATGTACTACAGACTACAATTATTAACCTAAATATTTTCTAAATAACCATCAAATAGAGGAGTTATTTATGTTACATTAATATGCATGTATGCATATGTATTGGCAGTGTAATTTAACATATGCAAGAGACTGGAATGTTACATAAATGACAGCACACAGGCCTGGGGGATAGACACGTACTACAAGACCAGCCCTGCGCTAGGCCCTGGGAGACCAAAGGTAAATCATGGCTTGCTCCGTGTCCAGAGCACTGGCAATGGAATGCAGGACGACTGCCATGGAGCTGGGGGGAGTACGCACAGACCATTACGGGTACCAGCACAGTGCATCTCACTTACTTGGATGGCTAGGAAGAGACCGTGGAAGAATGACTACAGGAGATGCGTAAATTCACCAGATTAAAAAGGGACGAAGGGGATTCCATTAAAGGGAAAACAATAAAGACATAAACATGAACAGCAGGAAGTAGTGAAGTGGAGTAATGAACCTGTTCTGACAGACCAGATTGAGGGCAGGTTGCTGAACTCCGAGGCTGGAAGAGGAGACAAGGGCATTGACACAGAAAAATTAACAGTGAAGGTGAAGCAAGGCATTGAGCTGCTTCAGGCAGGTGAGCAAGATGAGAAATTTAGTTTTTGATTACATTGTTCCATATGATACGAGGACATGAATTTAAGAGGAGACAAGAGGCAGGGCGACTAGCTGGTAGACTCCTGTAATAATTCTGATGTCTAACCTAAGCGAGGGAGAAGAGAGAAAATATTGTATAAATCTTCAGAAATTAAAATCAATAGGAATTTGAACTTTTCTTTTCTTTTATAAACCACATGGATGGTTTGAGAGTTTAGGTAGGTCAGCACGACCTCTGGATCGAAGCTGGAGTGAATAAGTACAGGATGGAGCACAGACGGAATGGAGTGCACACAGCATATCATAAAGGCTCCTGGGGCACACGGAGGGAGGTCCTGAGAGCACAGCTAAATAGTGCAGACAAACTCAGAAAACTAGAGACTTCACAACAATGGCGGCCATGCTGAGCTCACATTCACTCCCCCTAGAGCTGAGATGGAAGATGCCTAGGGTGTGATCCACACAGATACTCTCAAAACAAATGGTGATGCCCTGCGCTCTGTTTCCTATCTTTTAAGAAAGGGCAGATCCACTGAGCTTCAGAAATCATCACAACATCAGCTTTAAGAAACAGATGATTATCATCAGCATTTCTTTTCAAGATTTGGCTCTTTGCCTCCTTAATCAACTCTGACACCTTTAGAAGCACTCTTGAATATGTGTCCAAAATTCTGCATTCAATTTACCACGTCAAAGCCGCAATGGATTTTCAACAGCTGGAAATGAGACAGCACTGCCGTGTGTACGAGTTTTAACAACACTGAACCAAACTCAGTTCCAAATTCTATATTTTCTAGTCAGTACCATTACAAAATTGTTCTTTTCAAATGCCAGAAAGCCAAATAACATTAGTCACAACTTAGAATAAATTGCTGGAAATAAAAGTATTTTTAAATTCTTGAAGCTATGATATGTAGCACTGTACCTGTTTTCATTTGGATATCTGAAGATTATTACCATGTAGAATTTCATTATTACATTTTTGGTGAATCTGGAAAGGGTATGTGAAGATTTTTCAAGACAATGCAAATTTGTATGCTAAAGAGAACTAGCCATAGATTTGCAAAAAAGGTGAAAATACTATTGTAAAGGGTTTGACTTTGTAAATTAGTGCTAATTAATGACACCTCAGGACGTGCATTTTTATTCATCTAGTATCTTTCTACTTATATATTTTCTATTTCCTTACCTCTTTGGTTTGTTTTCTTCAAATTCCTGAATTTATGTTTAATGATAAAAATAACTTGGGTATTGAGATATGTGTAAAGTATAGTAATCTTAAAGATACAGTTTTGTGAATTTATGTTTGTGTTTATACCTGCAAAATTATCTACTTATATTAAGATTAAATAATTAGATTAGATCAATTAACTGTTTATTGCACCAGAAGTCCTACATGTCACTTTCCTGTAAACACGCCTGCTTTTCTCCCATCATGCTCTCTTATAATTGATCTTTATAATAATGTAATGACCCAGCATGGACCCTTTTGGGAGTGGCTCCTTTACCTCAAAATAATGTCTCCGAAATTTATTTATGTTTTGGTATATGTAAGTATATAAGGAATTTATTCACTTCATTGTTAGGTATTTTCATTGCATGATTATGCCATGATTTCCTTTTTTTACACTTTATTTTCCTATACAGTTAACATCTAAACAAGTTTTTAAGACGCCAAATAATATAACAAGTCTTATGATAGAAAATAGTGTTCTAGCCAAACCCTCCCCTTCTGCAGTAACTGCCCCTCACAGGTAAGCAACGTCAGAACATTTAACTCCTTCTCCTGGCAGTAACCTCTAGTTTCTGGGGTTTTTTTGTTTTTTGTTTTTTTTCTTTGTCTTTTTTTTTTTTTTTTTTTGCGGCACCAGGGATTGAACTCATGACCTTGCACTTACCAGGCAGGCTCTTAGGCCACTGAGCTAAATCCCCAGCCTTTTCTTTGTCTTTTGGAGACAGGGTCTCACTATATAGTTCAGGCTGACCTTTGGCTCACCTTGTAGCCCAGGCTGGTGTTGAACTCACAGTGATCTTCCTGCCTCAGCCTCCTGAGTGCTGGGATTACAGGCGTGTGCCACCACACCTGGCTCAGTAACCTCTAATTTCTAAATAGCACACATATATTAGATATTTCCCTGCTCCCCTACTTGGAATAGTATTTACTGATTCCTCCCTATGAAATATGAAGATAAATAATCATGTGTGGACATACCCATTGTCCTCGTCCTCTCCAAATATTTATACCACCTTTGGAAGTTAAAACAATATTCAATGTTTACATTGTTATTCTTGTGTAGACACTGACAAAAGAGTACTCCAACTTTCATATTGATTCTCTTGCCAAGCAATGCACATCAGTACTTATCATGCACACATCCATAGTATGAGCATTCTAGTTACTCCACATCCTCATTCATACTTCGTACTATCAATCTTTTTTAATTTTACCAATCTAAGGTCTGTGTGGGGATATCTCACTGTGATGTTCATTTGCATTTCTCTGACCACTGGTGATGCTAACTACCTTTCATATGCCATTGGTCATTTGGATTTACTTTTTTCTCTGTTGCCTATTTGAGAGTTTTCTCTAATTTCAATACTTCTTTTTGTCTTTCTATATATTTGTATTCTATATACAGTATTCTATATGTGAGTCCTCCTAAAGTATTTTTTTAGATATATACATAGATGGATAGATAAACTTTCTTAGTCTGACACTTTCCTTTTCTGTCTCATATGCTGTCTTTTCAATAGTTGTTGGGATTCATTTTTTTCTTATAAATGTAATTCGTTTTGCCTCTACATTTAAAAAGCGTTGTTCAATCAATTAACATGTTATTTCCCCATATTTTCTTTAAGAGACTTGATTGTGTTGTAAAAACATTAGGTATATGGTACATCTCAAAATATTTTTTGTGGATATTTTGTGAGGTCAGGGTCCTGTTTTTGTTTATTTGTGTTTTTGTCACACATGTGAAATGTCAGTAGATGGTCATTGGACACCTAAGCTCATAGTTCAAGCTGGCCAGCATCCTATTTTGCTGTTCTTTCCAATACCATGCTGTTTTTGTCACTGTAGATTTGTAGTATAACTTGATGTCCAGGAGTGTAGTGTCTCCTCCTTTGTCCTTATGTCCAGAATTGCTTGCTATTCTATCTCTCTTCTGGTTCCATATGAATTTTAGGATTGTTTTCACTAGCTCTGTGAAAAATGTAATTGGAAATTTGATTGGGATTACATTAAATCTTTATGGCAGTTTTGGTGGTATGGCCATTTTGACTGTATACATACATCCTGCCTATCCAGGAAAAAGGGATATGCCGGGAGACTGTGGCCAAAGGAATGGTTAAAATGAATGTGAAAAAAAAGGGGGCTTTCTGTGTAAGAGTTCAGGACTCCCAAGATGCATGGTTAGAGTTTAGAGAAGACTAACAAGACAACAGCAGAATTTGAAAGTTATTCTCAGTGAATGTTTGCTTTGATAAGATTGCTTAAACTAGGTCAACATGAGTCATCTAACGAACCATCCCATTCTTTCCCTGTCCTCGGACCAAACTCCTACACAGTATATTGCAAGTACTTTTCTTCTGCACCTTTGCTCTCATGTCCTTGGGTTACAAATAAATATCCGCAGAGTTCTCAGCAAAATTTTGTTTTTGTTTGTAAACTCTGCATCAAGTGACCAACGTGACTGTGGTCATCTTTTCGCATAAACAGAAACATGGTCATTTTCCCCAGAATCATGGAACAAATTAAAGTTGTGAACTAAGACACACTGTGTTCTTTCTCTTATGGTTTGCTTTCATCGTCTCACTTGTGTTACTATCGCAGGTCAAACGTCATCAAAGAGGAAAAACGCTTCAAGCAGCACTTGTAATACCTTTTTAAATGTCTGCATACGGGGTTCCAGAGCCTCGGCTTAATGGATTGTCGTCATTCACCAGCAAGATCCCGAGCTCCTGCTGGAGGGTAGCCTGGATGCAGAGGTCTCAGCTCGGGGCTGATTCCCTGCGGCTCTCTTATGCCGAAGAAGCAGTCTCTCTGGTTTCTCAGTGACTGAACTGAGTTTTATCTCTGGGTACTCTTTTTCATCCTCTGCACATCCATGGTCACAAACTGCAACAGGGATATATTTTCATTTTCTGATATCCTTTTAGTTCTCCTTTTTCAGAGTACTGGAGTCTCCACTGCACACAACTTTCACTTCCTGTGTTAACTTAATTCCTAATTATTTCATTTTTCTCAATGTCATTGAGAAAGCGAAGAGTATTATTTCCCTAATTTCCTCTTGCTGACTTTATTATTTGTATATAGGAATGCTTTTGATTTTTGAGCTTTGGCTTTGTATCCTGCTACACTACTGAATTGTATTAAGTTGGGAGAGTATAATTGGAATTTTAGAGTTTTCTATGTAAAGGATTATATCATACACAGTGACAATTTAAATCATTCCTTCCTTACTCATATTCCTTTATTTATGTCTTTTGCCTTACTGCTCTGACTAATGTTTCAAGAACTGTATTGAATAGGAATGGTGATAGTGGACCTCCTTCTCATTTGTGACTCCAGAGGGAAAGTTTTCAGTTTGTCTCCATTTAACATGATATTGGCCATTTGTTGGTCATAGTTTGCTTTCATCAGATTGAGATGAAGACCTCCTGTACCTATTTTCTTCAGTTTTTACCATGAATGTATGTTAGACTTTGTCAAATGCTTTTTCTGTCTTTTGTGATGCTCATGGATTTTTCTCCTTGCTTCTGTTTATGCGGTATATTACATTTATTGATTTACATATGTAAATCTCACATCATTGGAATGAATCATACTTGCTCACGATGATTTTTGGATCTTTTCTATGATTTATAATAATATTTTTGATGATTTTCTGAATTTTATTTGTCAGTATCTTATTGAGAATTTCTGTCTATGTTCACTGAAGAGATTGGCCTGTTCTCTTTTTGCTTGGGTCCTTTTCTGGTCTAGGAATCAGGCTAACCCTTTCTTCTAGGAATGCCTTTGGGAAGACTGCTTCCCTTTCGATTACATCAATGTGTTTGAGGAGTATTATCCTTAGATTATCTCTAAATC
>RJWT010035027.1:0-13548 GCA_004365215.1 Cuniculus paca
GTAAATTTTAAAATTTGGACAAATTATAAAATTCTCTGGTTGATATTCATGTTGATGTTTTCCCAAAAATTTTAAATCAGTGGTATAACACAGACTAATAGCATTAAACACTAGGCATGTGAGGCTGACCAGAGGCTCACTGAGTGGGGAAAGTGCTCACTGAGTCAGACCAGTTCAGCCCCAATTTCTCTCCTGTCTGGATTCCATTTAAACTATGCAATTTCAGGCCAGTTAGCCTACCTAGACCTTGATTTCAACTGAAAAATGGGGATAATTAATTTTTACCTACAAGATTGTATTTATAAAGCACTTTATGTCATGCCTAACACAAAATAAAATTGGAGTGTTGAAACTGTTCTTATTGAAGTTGATTCCACTGTTAGAGTCCCTCATACTTAAAAGCAGTGGCGAGACCTTATTCTGACAAGATTTGCTATCAAATATTTGTTTTTGAATAAATTTCTCTAGATTTATATATCTTTTCAATAAATATGGTCCAGTATTATTTTTCAAACAACTGTTTAAATAGGTCCATATTCACAGTATTAAAATAATAAAACCTCAAAGATTACAAAATGGGAAGGCATATATTTTGGGGAAGGGTAGACAAGGTGGGAATTTGAAGAAGGGAATATATGAAAGAAAAAAATACACATGCGTCTCAAAAAGACATGGTCCAAATTTGAGACATTAATAACCAGGCCACAGTATGCAAGAAAGGGAAAAAAATCTTCACAGCAAAACAGAAAACACTGAGATCTCTGGCATTTGTATCATATTAATAGCAGTTCCCAGATATTATACTTCCCCCTGAATCAACCAAGCAAATGTCATTCAGAGTTTAGGTCTAAACAAAATGTCTGGGCTTAAATTTGACTTAATGATGTCAGGGAGTCTCAAAGCAGTTTGCACCAAGTGAAGCAAAACATCACCTTCAGTCCCCAGGGTGTTTATACTCAGAGGATAGGAACTGAAGTGCACAGTATAATTCGCAACAATGGTTTTCAGTTTTAGAATGATTTAAACAATCTCTAAGCCGTCTTTTCTTTCTTATAGTTTTACTTACATGTTTAGCCGAATCATAGATGAAATGAATTGCCTGGTTTTAAAGTAATATCCCTCCTTTGTGACCGGTAACAAGCTGCATCTGGGAAGACCTGCTAATTGGCAATTTTAAAGACAGGTGGGGCCAACAAGGTCTCCTGCGCTGTAATCAACAGACCTGATACATAATGGAGAGGGAACACTGGGGATTAATTCTATAATGTATCTATTATCATATTTTTAAAGGGATATATGTAAAAGAATAAGCCACTTAGAGATTCCATCTCCTTACTCAAAAAAAGTGCAAGCTATGTTTTAATGTTTTGTACTTAGCATTAAACAAGTCGGGATCCAGTGTATGACATTATTTTAACCCAATTAAGAACTCTGATGTGGAACTGCTCAATAAACTTAAATTCATCACATTTATCCAATTTTGGGGTTTTCTTAGACTGAATTAAACTGATTTTTCAGATGTGGGAAGAATTAAATTTATAAGCAGCTTTTTTATAGCAGGATTTCAGTACCATATTGATTATTAACTAAATGTTTACCTAGTTACTAACTAATAATCAATTGTAAAACATGCAGTTGATGCACTCTGAGTGCATTCAGAAGCTTAATTCTTCCTATTAAGGACTGATAACCTTAGGGGCATGGGAAGCAGATAAAAGAAGAGCGGAATCTTCTTACCATGTGGGGGATCAGTAGCAATGCACAGACTTAACATTTCTTATACCTCAATATATATATGGTTTGGCTGCTGCAGTAGCATATCTGCCAGAAGATTCCACAGCCTGAACATTGTAATGCCTAAAAGAAGTCATAGAATAGGTTAGATAACATACATCTTCTGGACATACTGTGTCCTATCACAGGATTTGAGTAGATTCTTTTTCATAGAAAACTCCTGGGAGATAATTATAAAAGAAAAGGCATCCTTTCCAACACCTGGCACCATCCTTTGCCTGAGGGGAAAGTTTGGGGTCAGGATGCATTTTTGTTTGCACAATATACTTCGAATTTTAAAAATACATTATAAATCTATGTAAACTTCCATTAGTGATGAGCATAAGCTTCATTCTGTACTAAAAATGAAGGTAATTTTGAATGTACCTTATTCACAAAGTATTTAATCAGAGCAAAGTGTCTGAGGGAAAATATATACACATTACACATATCACTTTCCATTGGGCCTATTTCTCTATAAATGAGACTTTATAAAATTGATCTAATTTTCATATTTTGAAGGTATGGGTCACATTAATTTTCAGGGCTACATTTTATCTATTCAAGATTTAGAAAATAAACTACTTTGTGAATTCAGCATGCTTTCTGCTATAATTTACTTCTTACCATCTTAATGTGCAATATGATAATCTGTTTTAAGGTTAGCAAAGTTAAAGTGGAAATTGAGTTATTTCAAACATAACTAAGTTGCTGATTAAATATGCCCATAAAATCATGCTTGAAGAAAATTGCATTTATAAAATATTTTAATATTCTCCATCTTTAAAAATCTTCAAGAGTACATGGTTTTCCCAGAAAGCTTAGCAGTTGAGATGCTTATATACAGGGAACCGAATGGGAAAATCTTTAAGTGTTTTTCTGAGTTCTTAAATCTATAAAATCTTAGTAGTAGGAGACAACTATGAATTTCTCACAAGTACTTGAAATCCTATAACAAAACTCATGTATTTCTTAGAACACCCAAACTGGCTTCATCCTCATAATGAGAAAGCTTGGGACACAGCCAGCATCTCTCCAAAGGTGATTAATAAATTAACATTTTAGGAGCTATAAGCACAAATTATGATGCTTTCTATACACTAAGTATGAAAATGGTTGCTGGAGAACAGGAAAGATGAATACAGTTGCCATCCTGAAGAAGAACAGATACTGGAAAAGGACTAATAAGCACCTATTTTCAGCTTTACTCCAAAAACCAAAGATCTATACAAAAAGATGAAAGAAACATACAGTAAAACAACCAATTTTTCTCTTTATACAAGTATACCCACAAGTGTTCTTCCAATCTGCATTGTACACACAGAGAGAGGCATGTGTACAAAACACAGGCATAAGGCTAGATATTCTCAGTGGTAATCTAGAGTTGGCCGAATTAAAATTGATTTTTTTTCTGTACATTGCCATATTTTCTGAATACTAAAAATTGAGCGGCTATCACTTTTGTAATTAGAAAAACAATTCTTAAAATAGAAAATAATCTTAGATCTGGACTTTAAGATGTTTTCATATTTTTAAAAACTCATTTGTCATCAAAGGATTAGAAAGTAATTTCTAGTCTAAAAATCAAATAGAAAATGTAACTAGTAGAATAAATCCTGAATTTTTTATATATTATCTGCTCTATGTTTTTAACATAATTAAAGAAGAATAGAAGGTAATGTTACAATTTGTATTCTGGTCTAAAATCTTTCTTGGCTTCCAGACACTATGGTGATAAGTATTTTAAATGCATGAATGAATCAAAATTTAACATAAAATCACAAGTGCTTCTATCACAAATACAGCCAGCTGTGTTTAGAATTTATATCTCAGTATTTTCAAAAACCAACAAATTTAAATGTACCATGGAAGTTAATTACTTCCACAGTGCATTTCCTGTGGCCAGAAACAAGGAAAAACTGCAAGTAAAGGCAGTTTACTTACTCTCACTGTCTTATTCAACAGTATTTGTTAATTGCAAGTTACTATGCTGAACATTAGGTGTTCAAAAAGTAAAATGATTAATTAATAAGAAAAGATAATCTTACATTTTAAATGTGTAATATTTGAAAAGACCTTTGCCAAAAAGTATCCAGGGGGCCAATGAGCACAAGAATAGGTATTCAACATCATTCCTTAACAGGCAAATACAAATTAAAACTACATAACATATCACTTATATAAATAAAATTAGAAGACTGGCCATACCAAGTATTGGAGCAACTGGGGAGCAATTTTTACACTCATTAATGAGCAGAGTAACATGAAGTGACCACTTCAGAAAACTATTAAAAGGTTTTGTTCTGTAGCGTTTCTGGTGGTAGGAATCTAACGCAGGGCCTTACACGCGTTAGGCAAGCACCATATTACGGAGCTATATTGCCAAACCCCAATAGATTGTTTCTAATAAAGCAAAACATATACCTAGCCTATGACTTAGAACTTTCACTCTGAGGTACATACCAGAAAGGAATGAATGCATAAATCTCCAGAAAGACATGTACAATAATATTAATATTAGCATTGTTCACAATAACTCAAAACTGGAAACAAATACTTATCAATAGAAATACCATATGTACATACAATGCAACACTAAACTACAATAAAGGAGCAACCAGTTGGTACACACAGATGAGCCCTGAAAATAACATGTGAAATGAAAAAGAATACATTCTGAGTGATTCCATTCAAGAACAGACAAAATTAACATATGCAGGGAAAGTTAGGATAGTGGTTACCTGGATCAGAGGGTAGGATTTATGAAGGATTTATGGCTATGGACTGAGGAGCAGAAGGGAAACTTGTGAGATGACTGAAATGTTCCGTATCTTGATCTAACTAGTGGCTACAGGGGTTTATACATAAGTAAAAAGTAATTGAGCTATTCACTTGTAGTTTGTGCATTTTACTGAATGATAACTATACCTTATTTAAAAAATAGATCTCTCCTTTCAAGAGGTAATAGCAAAAATAGCAGCATAACTTATAACAGCTAAATCTTACAAATGACCTGTATGTGCATCAAGAGATGAATGGATAAAGAAAATGTGGTGTTTATATACAACAGAGTACTACTCTGCCACCAAGGATAAACTTGAGTCATTTGTAGGAAAAATGATGCACCTTGAGACCATAATGTTAAATGAAATAAATCAGACACATAAGCTGAACTATCTCATGATTTCTCGTATATGAGAAATCCAAAATGTAAATAAAGAGCAAAATGAAAGATAATAGGAAACAGGGAGATATGTACAAAAGGGAAGGGGACCAAGAGAGGAAGCGAGGGGAAGGGGAGCGAATGAAAAATGAATTAACATGTGTTATGTACATGGGCCAACTCCCCATTGTGAATTTAATCACTGTATTCTGATAACCTGTACTAATAAAATTAAAAAGTAAAAAAACAAGGTATAACAGTAGTGAGCTATCATACACGTGGTAAACACAATGATATACTCAGTGAACAGTGTCCACAGAGAACGAGTCAAGAATCCTGTCCAGGAAGGTTCAAGCATACCAAAATCCAGTGTGGAATTGACATAATTATGACCTCTGCGAGGATGTCAACACTTGCCTCTTCACTGGTATATTGAAAACATTTTTAAAAATATAAATGAATACCCATATTAAACAATCTATCATAGGCATTGCAGACATAATTGCTTTATAGTAGTTTCATTTGCTAAGTCCTGTCATACATAGTTTAATTCATTTCAGCATACATCTGTTGAGTCTTTAGTGACTCTGATACTGGAGGCGGGGATGATAGAGAGATGTAAAACCAAAGAGAGATGTAAAACAAAATCCTGATCCACAATGATTATTATAATTTTTCAAGATACCTCTTATAGAGCTGGGGATATAGCTCAGTGGCACTGCACCTGTCTGGCAAGCATGAAGTCCTGAGTTCAATTCCAGATACCAAAAAAAAAAAGCCTCTTATATTTATATTATGGTTTGATGTTCAGTCTCCAAGGTTCCTGTGTTGAAATCTTGGTGCACAGGTAGGGTATTGGGAGGTAATGTGGAAACTTCAAGAGACAAAGAGTGATCTTCAGGTTAATTGGAGCATGCTTTTGCAGAGAACTCTGGGACTCCAATCACTATCTAGCTTCCTGCTTGGAGATGTGATTTCTTCCTCCCATATGCATGCCCCATGTTCTATTGCCATCTGCTATGAGGTGACATAGCCAAGCAGGACACTCTTCAGAATCCATATCATGAATCCTGGACTTTCAACATTCAAAACTGTGAACTAAATGAACCTCTTCATAAAATTAGCCTTCTTCAGGTATTTTATTATAGTAATAAAAAGTAGACTAATATATTCCATCTCTTCTTCATTTCTACTGATATCATCTAAGACCAGTTCTCATTTTTTTATTAGTACATGTTTCCCATACATAATGATCACATTATCAAGGGTAATTTGTACTTATACAGAATATATCTTAATTTTTATCCCATTCCCTTTCCCTCCCTTTAACTCTTCTTCCCCTCTCCATTCACAAAAGCTTTGTTTTCCATTTTTTCTTCCATTCTCTTATTTTTAATCCCTTTTCCCTTCCTTTCCTTCCTCTTCACCCCTTCCCATTTGAACAAGTTCTTCCTACTTCCCAATATCTAGGCTCCATTTTGTTCTTACTTACTCTTTGGGTTTCACATACAAGAGAAACAATACAATATTTTAACTCATGGGTCTGATTTATTTCACTTAAAATTATGGTCTCAAGATGCACCCATTTACCTAAAAATGTCTCAAGTTTATCCTTCTTTATGGCAGAGTAGTACTCCATTGTATATAAATACCACATTTTCTTTATCCATTCGTCTGTTAATAAGCATATGGGCTGTTTCCAAGATTTAGCTATTGTAAATTGTGCTACTGTAAACATGAGTATGCATATATTACTGTGCTATGATGCTTTTAACTCTTTTGGGAAGATAGCTAGAATGAGAATAACTGGGTTACATGGAACCTCTAGTTTTAGTTTTTTGAGGGATTTCCATACTGATTTCCATAATAGTTGTAGCAATTTGCTCCCCCACCAACAATAAAGTAAGGTTCTTTTTCCCCCATAGCCTCCTCTGCATTTGTTATTGGTTGATTTCTTGATAGTAGCCATTCTTTTTGGAGTGAGATAGAATCTCAGTGTTGTTTTAATTTGCATTTCTCAAATGACCAGTGATGCTGAACATTTTTTCATATATTTATTTGCTCTCTGTACTTTTTTTATCTGAGAAGTGTCTATTGATTTCAGACACATTTTTGGATTGGCAGTTCTTTGTTCTGTAACATTTGGGCAAACCCTTTCCTAGTCCCAACTGCACCAGACTCAACTATTCTCATCAAGCATCTTTGATGTTTGGAACCCTTCAGTGACTCCGCAGCGCCTGTTATATTAAGTGTACTTTTTCACCTGACTTACCAAGTCTAATGTAATAAGGTTCCTCCAATATTACTCCAAAAAGGTAAATAGCTACAAGGTGACAGTGGTGCTAAGAAGTGACATGGGAGGACAACAATTCTTAGCTTAACTTTAAGAGTTTTTAATAGTATGCTTTCAACTAATTTAAAAAAAATATAGCAATTCTAAATATGTTACCTGCTGAATTATTTCTGGGTAGAAATCTACTGTGGTCTGAATGTGCTTATTCACTCATTCAAAAACCATTTACTGATCATCTTCTCTGTGCTCCATATTAGAGGAAATACAGAAATCTACCACTTTACCTTCAAAGGAGACATCAAAGACTGAAACTTACATATATGGGGATTTCTGGTTAGTTTTTGAACTTCCTAAAAGCCTTCTCCCCCCACTGGAACAAGTAGGATAACCTCAACAATGGGCTCTGGGATACAAAAATAATTCCCACAGGGGACACATGAGTGGGATGCTAGAAAGAGTCCTGAAGCAGATTTCCCTAAAGGCAAAAACTTGAAAGGTGAATGTAGTACGCCCTCCTGTTACAGTCATTTAGAAAATACTTTCCTTTTCTTTTTATCTCACATTTTATTATCACTATACATACCCTTCAATAAAAGAATCAAATTATTTTTAAAAGTCTAACATCATTATTTTACAATAAGGCTTCAATCTTTTAGGCAGAAACAACTTCTTACATAAATGCTTGTATCTTTAAAACTAATTTCATTTCCTTTTAGCTAAAAATCACCACCCATGTGACTTCTTAAGCATCTAAGTTCAGTAGTGCTGTCTACTGAAGAAGTAAAAACACAGTACTAGGCTAGCTTTTCTGTCATAAAGGCTGATCACTTCTAAACATTCATTGTCCATGTTTTGCATCATTTTTTATTTTTTTAGTACAGCCTCAGTCTTTCGGTAACATTTCAAAGGTGTTTTTAAGCATAGTTTGATATGTATAAACCATCAGTTTTTCCAATAATTTATAATTTATAATTTTAGAATTTGGTTCTTTTATCTTTGGTCTTGCTTTAAAAAAAAAAAAACTACACTCATCTCTTGAAAGATTTCCAGTCTGTGAAAGTGAGAAATTTATTTAGACAATCAATTCAGTAGAGCATTTTTGTTTATGTTGAGTATTTTGCACTAATACTTAAAATAGTTTTAAAATTTCATCCAGTGAATATAAAATTAAGTACATTTGTATCTTCTCTAAGAAGACACAGAAGCTCCAGAAAATTTCACTCAGATGTGTGGTATGCAGTGGCATCGCTTACTCCAACAAATAATACTGAATGCAAACAACAGAAGGTTTTGTATTTCATGTCCATGCTTACTACTTGAACATGCATACTTCCCTTTCCTCCTACTTGTGGAAGGCCACTTGCCCATACCATCATTGATCATGCTAAGATTTTTGGTCTTTCTAAAAATTCCACTACTGTATATGCCAAATATATCACCAGTCCCCACCTCTTTGGCACGCAGAACCAGTTTCCTGGAAGACATTTTTTCCAAGGACGGGCAGCAGAATACAGGGGTGGGGGTGTTTGGGTTGATTCGAGGGCATAACATTTATTATGTACCTTATCTTTATTATTATGACATTGTAATATATAATGAAATAATTATGTAACTCATTATAATGCAGAATCAGTGGGAGCCCTGGGTTTGTTTTCCTGAAACTAGATGGTCCTGGTTAGGGTTGATCGATGACACTGATGCCCAAAAGATGTTACATATGTCCAGTCTACTCCATAATCCCATTTAGGTTGCTGTCACTGCAGAAAACCTTGCTTCACAAAGATAAGATGTTGGAAGTAGAAGTAAATTTTTCAGTGTTTTTGTGGCAATCTCAGGATATTCCACTTTGACTTCAACCCAGAGAGTTGTTTCAAATATACTTTTAAGGTTACTATCATTTGTTATCTCAAGAAATTGATCCTCTTCTAACACTGATGAAGTCAATTCATCTGGCTTATTTACAAATCCATTCCTTCCCAGTTTCGGGGTCTTGGGGTTGGGAAGTAATGCTCAAACTCTTGAAAGGTGAGTTAGGTTGTCATGCATCACCTGGGAGAAGGAAGGCCCTAACTCAACCTCTTTCAAAATTTCTGCTAATGTTTTAAACTTTAAAAATCTCAATATTCGCTTGTCATCCCATAATTTTAGTTTGGCTTTGAATGCATCCACTTTATCTACTGACTTGGACAAAGTTACCCTCCTCCCCTGAGTGACAGATTAACTTTAATTGAGCAAGTTGAGTGCATAACATGAGTAAGCAAGTTTTGCAACACATTTTCTATGACTGAAACATGTTGCCAGTGTTTCTCTGGAGCAGCTCTCACAACTCAAAAACTCTTGCCAGTTATCCGCCTTTAAAAAGCTATCTTACTTCTGCATAGAAGAGATGTGTGTGTTCTGCCGCCATAGCACAGAGTTGTGTGAATAAACATGAGTTAAGGATATGTATTTTAATGTGGTTGATAATATTAAACACATCCTGGGAAACACTGTTAGGTTCAAATGACATTTTTCAGCTAGCCTGCATTTCTTTATGAATGACATAGAGTATAAATTCACACTCAGAAGCTATTTCTTTGACCCAGGTAGTGAAAACAGAAAGCATCCTGTCATGGCAACTACTTTGTCCATGTATATACTGACATGAAATGACCAATTCAGTTTTTCTAAGACTTGAATGATTCTGTAGCTGTGATGCTGACTGGCAACAAATGTGGGCATTACATATTTACATGTCATCCTCCTGAAAAACAGATTCCACAAAAACAAGTATTGTTGCATTGGTGTCAACATTGGTAGACTTGGGCAACCAGGATTTCATACCATCATGACTCATTAATCTTCAGTAATATTTGTGCCTCAATAGTCTGCTGTTTCATCAATTTGCCTAGTTATGGTACTAATCAAAAGAGGAACAGGTGCAGCTTTTTGAGTTGCAACATGTAATGGTTGATACATTGTGTCAACTTAAGAAGTTCAGAACTTTAATGAAGCAACTCAGCAGGGGGCCAGGGTCCTTACTTTGTAGACATCCTCATCCCATGCAAGAGAAAGGCACTGAGATGGTGTGAGTGTACCCCCATCCTGAGGAGCATAGACTGCTTACAATATAAGGGAGGAAAAGAGGCTTGCTCTCCCCCATTTTGCTCTTGCTGCTTTTGCTGTCTTCTGCTGCCTTGAACTGTTACCCCTCACCATGCCTCCCTGCCTTGAAGACAGCTGATTAGGGACTGAAACCTTCACAAACTATGAGCTAAATAAACCTTTCCTCTCTTAATTTTGGGCATCAGGTATTTTGTCTCAGCAACAAAGAAAAGTAACCAAGTCACAGCCTTTCCTAAAAGTTCATGAAAAATCTCCTTGGCCTTAGTAGCAAGTAGGATCAGAAATGAGGTTAACCACCAAGCATGATGGTCTCAGCATGTTTTATGTGTTCATTTTTTCTTTTGAAAAGCTCTAAAAACTTGTCTTTAAAGCAGGGTGCTTGGTCTTCATGTGATAATCAATTCCGAAGGTTTTATGGCTTCATTAGATAGCCAGTTGCCATATATTGTACAAATTGGACCAGAGAATGTCAATTGTCTATTGCAGTGAACCCATCCTTGGTGAGAGGATATTGAGAGGTAGGGCAGGGATGGGTCAGCTCTTGGGTTGGAAGTGTAGGCCCTTATTTTAGACTGTAAGCTCATTTTCATGGAAGGTTTTCTTACCATGAAATAGGAGATCTGAACCTCAGCCAATCACACCAGCAAGAACAGATCCTTCACCTGTTTCTTTCACAGAAGCATACATTAGGATGATATGAATCTTTTTCAACTCTGTCCACATTTTAAAAACCACAGAGCTATCCTTTGTCTTATATATTTTTGTTTCCCCCATACTTATTGAAAACTTTAATGAATGCCCAGCACAGATGTAAATTACTCTTTCTCTAATTCCATTTCCTTCATCAAATCCAACAATGACTCATTATGGTTTGAAATGTTTATTGAGAACTAGTGAAAAATTACAGCTGGTTGAAGAGCCAGAGGGCCTTTTTCATTACAATGAGAAATAAACATTGAATTTTGATGGTAACAAGCCATGTACTACCTTTGAACAGATATTGCATGAATCTAGCTTCAGGAAACTCTGAAGTACTTATTCAGGTTAAAGTGAACCAGAAATGTTAACAGCTCAGGGCTGTGTGCAATTTTAGATTCAGTGTCCTCATTATAGTGTAAAAATAGAAATATCTAGATAGTATTATTGTCTTGTTCTGAAATAAAACAGGGAAATAAGGCCCTGTGATTCCAGTGTACTGGGAAATCTTTCTCAAAACAAGGTCATTATGAATTATTAACTATATAAAATGATGAATAAGGATGATGTTAAATTGTATAATATGTCGAAAAATAAACATGGATTTGGGATTTTGCAAAAAAAAAAATTAGAGTGCTGGAAAGATGAGTTTGAGCCCTAGAGAAAGAAAATAATATAACATCTTTCTATCAGAATTCTAAAAGTAAATCATCAAGACTACTGCAGACAGTTGGGTTATTTTAAAACCTTTATAGTTTTAAATCTGTCTTGCCATGCCCCCCAAATTATCATTTTCTCTTTTACTTCTACAATGGTAAAGTAAAAATATTTACATATGAAAATACTATTCTTAAAAACTGAAGCTGATCAAAAAGAAATCTGATCCTTTTTCTCTCTCCTGACAATGAGAGAGAAATGTTTTTCTGGAGAATAAAAGATAAATAAACTTGCTGATCTACTTTTACCTTTTGACCAAAGGTGTTTCTAATATTATATATATCCAGTTGCTTTGCTTCATTATTTGATGTTTCAAATAGGCCAGAGTGAAATCTAGGCCAAATGTGCCCCTGACCTCCACGTCCCAAATCCTAAGTTAACATAACAGACAGTATGTTAACATGGAAGACTACTATTCTTTATTTCTTGTATTCATAATTATTTAAAGAGACAATAACTAGCCTCTATTTAGAAACAAGATCAGTCACAATCAGCTGGAAAAGAGAGAGACCCAAGAAGGGCCCTACGCAAGGCCTGGCCTCTCAAAACTCCCTTAGTCAAAACTGTTGGATATGGGGGTGGGGGGCAGGGAGGTTAGAATCTTAGAATCTCATGTCTCTGTGTGAGATAAAACCAAAAGAATTCTGCTTGACATAAAAGTCAGTAGAAACAATATTTTAACTCACATGGAAGAATGGTAAATGTCAAACATGAATAAATACATATTTGTGTTTTAATTACAATTGTTAAAAACAAATACATGATTGGTAGAACTAGAGAAATGGTTTTGAAAAACTTTAAATGCTGGAAACAGAGGAGTAATATACTGCCACTATTTTCAGAATATGACTATAAACATCATTCAAAAGGCAGAAGCTAGTCAGATAGAAGAAAGCACAGATGTTATGCTTGTTTTCTCATTCTTTGAAGATTCTTAGATACTGTAGTCAGGGTTTACAAGGAGAACAATTACATACAGGACACATAATTCATATTATTATTTTATAATAGTCATCCAAAGAGTTAAATACAAGAAGTGCAGGAAATCTGTCCACACACTAAGATCCAAGGAATCCAGCTGAGAACCTGGATCTCAAAGTAATATCTCATGCAAGTATGTTTCACAGATCCACAATGGGAAGGCCCAAAGGTCAGCAGTGGGAGCTAGAAAGTCTCTGCCAGCAGGATGAAGAATCTGTGCCAACAGGCTGAGGGTTCTGCAGTGGAGCCCAGAATTGATGCTCAAAATAAAGACCAGGCTCCCTTGAAAAGTACCACAGCCATCCTCAGCAACAATGAGGTCCTGAGCTCCTCCAACAATGAGAATTGCTGAGTTCATGTCAGGAAGCCAGCATGACAAGCTTTTCCTGGAGACTGAACAGCACACATCTTCCCCTTCAGAACTAGGAAGTGGTAAAGTAAAGACTCAAGCTCCCCCAAAGTGAACTGCAGCCATTGTCGGTGACAAGAAGGTCCTGAGCTCCTCTAATGATGAGAACAGCCAAGTTCATATCAAAAAGAAGCTTGACAAGCTTCTCCAGGAGAATAACAGTAATGGGAGAACCAACAACACTAAACTCTTCCTCTCCGGTTCTCTTTTTTTTTTTTTCTGGCACCGGGGATTGAACTCATGACCTTGCGCTTGCTAGACAGGCGCTTAGACGGCTGAGCTACATCCCCAGCCCTAGTGTTTTTGAGACAGGGTCTCACTATGCCATTCAGGCTGGCCTTGAGCTCACTTCGTAGCCCAGGCTGGTCTCAAACTCACAACGATCCACCTGTCTCAGCCTCCCGAGTGCTG